>RJWH01004854.1:69158-93907 GCA_004363575.1 Solenodon paradoxus | reverse complement strand
GTATTACTTAGTTCCCTTTTGCTGTTTTACTAAATTGCTTCAAATTGTGTAGCAAAAAATAATATACCTATCAACTTGACAGTTTCATACATTATAAGTCCAACATGGATGTCACTGAGGAGAAATTAAGGTTCTCTCACAGCAGCATGTCTTTCTGGAAACTATTGAGGAATCCATTATTCTTTATCAATTTCATTATATTCAGAATCCCATTCCTTGAGGTTGCAGAACTGAAGACAATGTTTGCTTGATGATTATTAGCAAACATCATTTTCAACTTCTAGAGATCACCTCATTCCTTAGTTCTTGGTTCCATGAGACTTCAAAACCAGTGATGGTTAATTGGTCCTTTATCTGCTTCTTCTGATATAACACTTAGGTGTACTCTTCCTTCTTTCTTTTTATCAGACTCATGTGGCTGCAGTGGTCCCACCTGGATAATATACCCTTTACAATTAGGTTTATTCACATATATTCCAAAGCCCCTGGTTCATGTCATGGGACCCGCAGGAGAAACCAGGATGAACAACTAAATAAACTAAATAAAATGCTTCTTCTGTCTCTCTCCTCTTGCCTGGTTGCCTCTGCTCACTTTCTTTCCTGCCTGTACCTTTTCTTTAAAAAAAATATGAAATTAATCATATTTGAAATCTCCTTTTTTAACATATTTACTGTTACCAGGCATTAAGATTTGGTCATCTCTCCTGGATCATTATATCTACACAGACTGAGTAATAAGATTTTTAGTTTATGTCATTTTTATTTGATTGGATCCCTAACTGCCATAAATTATTCACTGATGCATCATTCAAGTTTACATTCAATTCTAAAGCTAGTAGTTACTTAGGGATCAAATTCTGTTAGTCCTGGGTTTCGCATATTAAGTTTAAAGTTCAAATCTCAGAAGAGGAACAGTGAGAATAGATTCTGATTTGTCGAAGCATTCATGACTGATTCTTGTCTAGCTCGCCGTTCAATAATAAATGTCTGCTTAGATTGACATATCTAGTGTATCCACAAGGACATCAGAACTTTAAATCCTCTTGTACTTACTCTCTCGGTATAAATCTATATTCTTCCTCTATTGTTAACTAACTCTTATGAAATCTGTTAAATATTAGGAAAGTCTGTCTCCTAGTGTCTAAGATTTCTCTTTGACCATCTAGTAAAGAACTTGAAGATCACAGTTCATGAGACAACGTGACTTAATTGGTAATTTCCCTCTGTCAATAAATATTGAACTGTAGCATTTATAATTTCCCTCTGTGAAGAGATAATCAGCATCGTGATTCTTAATGGATATGTTAGTTCTCTTGATAGGTCAGATGACACTTGTTCCTTGGAATTGCGAAAGCAAAATGACATATCTACAGCAAAAAGAATTTTGCTTTTTTAATATTAAAATATTGTTGTCTGAACATTTTTCAAATGATAATTTTAAGTGCTGTTTCTGATTATCATCTGACTATTGTCACTAGAATTATAGTTATTGAAAAAATATTGAATAAATATTTTACAAAAGTCAAAGAACCGGCTAATTGTTTGGATCAGGTACAAAATTATAAATCAGATATTCTGCGGTGTATCTTGGATGTGTGGTTGATAAGGAACAGCTGATTCATAGTGCTTGCTTTTTAGGTGAGAAATGGATATGAAGTTTTGAAGATCAGATCTCATCATCAGATAAATCTCTTCTAGATCTTCAGAACAGGACTTCCCAAGATATGCTACTGTGTAATGCGGAGCATTTTGAGTCGAAATCAATGGAGACCTTGTATGTTCATGAGAAAACTTACCTCTCTCTTCAGTAACTAGAGAATGAAACCTGGGGACAATACACAGAGTTATGACCAGAAATAACATTTTTATCTGAAAAATTTTCTATATGGCAGGACAAATATCTAATTATAGAGCATCTGCCTTTTGTCATGTAATCACCTTCTCTTTGTTTATGAGTCTTCTTCCACTTTCCCAAAAGCCCCAGGCCTCTAATAGCTCAAGTCAAATATCTTTATTTTGCCTTCTTGTCTTTGGATTTCACTGATCTATGTAAATTCTTCAGATCCAGGTAATTGATTGTTTTTCTCCTTTTCTGTCTGATGTTGATTTGATTGTTCACCCAGATTGAACCAAGTTCACCAACTAGAACTCAGATGTTTATTGGGAAATTATTCTTCCTCTTCACTCGTTTTATACTGTAGCTTTTTTTCCCATTGCCCTAGGAATTTGAGTTGTTTCACCTCTCTTGTCTAAGCTATTGAATTTCAGTGACACAAATAAACCTATATTTAGTAAAGATATGAGTTTAAGATCAATAAACCTGTGGTGAACCCTCATTAATGTACTCCACTAGTCTCATGGATCAATGCAAGCAATATCTTGACACCCAAGATGCATTGACAAATACTCAGGTACTTTTTAGATTTTTAAAAAATCCATTCAAAGGAAATGGAATATGGAAAAAGTTGAATTTTGTAATTATGTTGTATGGAAATAGAATGGGCGTTGTCACTAAATGTGAATTCATTATGTAAAAATGATAATTATATATGTGTGTGTATGTTTGTGTGTGTATATATATATGTTTGTGTTTTGCATGCGTGATGAACTGTGGAATGCATGTCATTTAAATATATTTTTTAAAAGGAAAGGTGCAGGCCGGAGTGAAGAGGAACAGAGGAAAGCAGGCAGAAAGACAAAAGAAAGACAGAGGAGGAAGAATCACTTATTTATTTTGTTCAGTTGGTCTTCATCTTGGTTGTTCACTCCAATCCTGAATCTTGAACCTGAGTCCTCAGGATGCATGTGGACTAGTGGACTATCCCTAGGCCACTAAGCGTGCCTATAATTATCATCTTTATCATCACTATCATCATCATCATGGACTACATGTAAAAATTCTTATACTACATAAAATTTTAAATGAAAGGGATTATAAATATATACTTTCATGAATAAAAATCAGAAGTAAATGTAGTGCATTGTATTATACGGCAGAAGGTGTAAATGGGTTGATGAGGTAAAGCATAACTATTTATATAGAACAAGAACTAGCATTGTTTTATATGTATTAGTAGATTATAACTAAATACAGCATGGCATAATTTTCAAAAAACTAGCAGAAGTTCTCAGAGTCAGATGCATTAATTAATAAATTCATAATGAGTTGCTAATTATGAGAAATTGCTATGAAGGCATTAAAGTTTCTGTGGACAGATGCTATGTTCCATGATAATGCTAATTCAAAGACAATACTGTCAAATACTTTAAGAAGGATTAAAATCATGAAAGACTAACCATATTAAATGTAAATGCAGCTATGTGGACTTTGATAATCCTGAAATCGACTTCTAATGTTTTCCTTTTGTTTTAAACATATATGCAGTTTCTTTAAAATTTAGAAACAGTCACTTTTGTGGTGCACGTATATAAAAAGATGAAATAACTTAAAGCAAATTATTAGGTGGTTATATTTCCTAACTGGAACACTTGCAAATTAGACTGAAACAGGCAGAAGTGTTTTTTTTATAGCACATCCTTTGGCCAAAAGATATTAGGAAGAGAACTAAGTGCATGTATTTTTCTTGCTATATTTCCTAACTGAAATATTTGCAAATCAGACTGAAACAGGCGGAAGTGTTTTGTTTTATAGCATGCCCTTTGGCCAAAAGATATTAAGAAGAGAGCTTAGTGCATGTATTTTTCTTTTGTATGAGCATTGTTGATATTCTATATGAATATCTAGTAGGTTAAATACATATGCTGTCAATATTTATGCATATTCTAAAATATCTAGATTTTGTCAGGAATCTGTGAAAGATCATAAGATTATTTATTTACTGCTTCATTAATTTTATCCCCCAGTCAGCAAACATCCATTATTAAACTGCTTATTGTCATTCACTGTGTGATAGAATAAAAAAATACTAACAGACAGCAGTGTAAATATTTGGGAAATTATTTAGTTAAATTGTATTGTGTGCTTCCAATATGCTTAAATAAAAAGACTTAAATATTGATATCTACTTTTACTTTATCAAATATGTGATGTTTTATTCATGGAACAAGATTATTCTTTAGACTCAAAGCACTTGTAATAAAAGGATTTGTGTAGTTTATATCCAACACAGTATTTTTTATGATAGGATTAAGTACATCATAAATGGGAGTAGTTAACTTCTTAAAGGGGTGACATTCAAAGTTGTAATTTTCCTCTGATATCTGCATAGCAAGCACAGAATGCAGTAGCAATTGAACTCATCACACTATTATTTAAGTACTAATTTTCTCAGAGCTGCAATCACATCCTGGTTCCTAAGGCTGTATATCATGGGGTTGAACATTGGAGTCACTATGGTGTAGAAAAGAGAAAGCAATTTGTCAGTTCCTGCAGAATGATTGGACTTTGGCCGTAAATAGGTAATGGTACCAGATCCAAAGAATAACATCACAACTATGAGATGGGAAGAACATGTAGAGAAGGCTTTGGCACGTCCTTGGGCTGTTGGCAACTTCATAATAGTGGAAATGATTTTGCCATATGAGGCAAGTATCAACATAAACGGGACTGCAGCAAATAGTAGAGCTACCATATAGACAGATATTTCATGTACTGAAGTGTCCCCACAGGCTAACTTGAGAATGGGGGGTATGTCACAGAAAAAGTGGTTAATTTGGTTGGAACTGCAGAAATGCAGAGAGAAAATCTGACACGTTTGCCCAATCTGGACTGGGATTCCACTGATCCAGGAGCCAACAGCCAGTTGGATGCACATCTTATGGTTCATGACTAGAGGGTAGTGGAGGGGGTTACAGATGGCTACATAGCGGTCGTAGGACATCACGGCCAGGATGAAACACTCAGTGGCTCCCAGCGCAAGGAAGAAGCACATTTGGGTCGCACACTCCAGCATAGAAATGCTTCTATCCTGGGTCCAAAGGTTCTGCAGCATTCTTGGGAGAGTGACAGATACATAACATATTTCCAAAGAGGAAAAATTAGCCAAGAAAAAATACATGGGTTTCTGTAGTACAGTATCAATTCTGGTTATTATGATGATGAGGCTATTTCCAATTAAAATAATCAAGTAAATGATGGAGAACACACCAAATAATAACCACCGGAGATTTGGAAGGTCAGAAAATCCCAGGAGTATAAAGTGTGTCACTGTGGAAGCATTGTCTTCTGTCTTGGTCTGTTCATATTTCATCTATAGGAGTGATTTTTTCAGAAGCACAAATTAGCTCGCTTTTCTCGCATTTGTTTTTTTATGTAAAAAATGTGAGTGGTATGCTTTCCAATTTTTCTAATTCCCAATTAAAACAAATCTATAATGTTTTCATTGTTATTAAATATATCCATAAGAAAAAACTTATTTTCTTTCAACTATGGGTAGTTTATGAAGATAACTGATGATAATTTTGCCTTTCATCTGAACACTCAAAACTGCAAAATTTGAACTAAAGTTGAATTGTAACATGATTGTTCATTCACAGTTGATATGTTTTCTCCTTATCTCTCAATTCTATTTTCTATTATCAGTTGGGAATAATTTCCTTTAACAAATTAGCAATTTGTAAATTATTTAAAACAATTGTTAGGGATACATACAGTTGATTTTTTTGAGTGAAGTTTTTCCTGTGGTATTTCCAAAGTCTTGTTTAGTTTTATTCTGCATAACTTAGACTATCTTATTATAGATAGATGATGAGGCCACAAGAAATTGTGGGATATTACTTAAACATAAAAACTGTCTTACAGTGTAAGATTCATGAAATCAATCGTCATAATTTTTTTCCCAGATTTTTCTAGAGAGAGAAAAGAAATCTTTGGGATTCTTACCTAAGTACACTCAAGATTTAAGATGCAGCCTCCTCTAGTATTTATAATTAAGAAAGCAATTCCAGTCACAATGTGCACCAATCACACACGTATCCTATGAATGACATTAGCAACAATGGTTCTGTGATATTTTCAGTTATCAATATTTTCATCGATTGCTCTAATACTTTAGACAACATTTATTCCTTTCATGTTTTTCCCAGCACACAATTGTGATTGTATTCATGCATTTGAATGTATTGATCTGTGATTGCCCGTCTTTCTTGAATAAATTACAACTGAGTGAAATATATTGCTTTTTTAAAATACTCCCCAATATATAATATGCTTTTCTATCCAAAATCCGATCTTCATTTCCCTCTCTTTTGTAGATAAAGCATATAGTGTGTGTGTGTGTGTGTGTGTGTGTGTGTGTGTGTGTGTGTGTGTGTGTGTGTGTGAATTCCTCCCTTCGGTCACTCTTGCAATAGAAACACATTACTTGTTTTCCATAAATGCTAGATAATCCCCTCATTATATATTAACTAATTTGAAAGACAGTAGAAACTACTTTTTTACAAAGAAAAGACACCCATTATCATATTCTACGGTGCTAATATAAACAATCATTAAGATTTCAGCTACGAAATTGTAGACACAAACAGGGCAAGAGGAAGAGTTGAAATAAAATTTGGGCCTCTTGCATATTTTCTGTTGATTAAAAACTTGTTAAATAATAATTTATTTTGACATCTACAATATTCCTGAGTCCATATTAATGTACTACAGGTATTTATACTTTTTCCTGTGATGATACAATTCCTTCAATAAAATATTGATTATCAGGAATATAAAAATGTTGTAACGGGGTCTCTAAGATGATCATAAAATTGTGGCTGTCAGATGACTTTATTAAGATTTGATATCATGTATGTAAGACTATACAATCATTCCCTTTCTCAATACACGAGCCTACACACCTTTAGTCAAGTTTTACTCTCCTGTAATTCATCACAGAAACTAATATTTGGTAAGGTGTTTTGTGGAATGATTCACTATACGATTCTAGACTGGATTGCAATGTTACCAACATTTGTAGACTCAACCATTGTTTTCTGAAACTGTCGTTCTCTATATTCTCTCGAATGAATCTTATATCATTGGGTTTTCTCGCTTACGGAAACATTCAAATGCTTCTTTTTATACCACTCTGAACAACAATCCCTCTATAATTCAGCTAAATGTAGCCAGTCTTCTCCCCCCAAATATTCCTTTTCTTTCTCTAGGTTCTTAGTGAAATTATACATTTCATAATATGGACACTGTGATATCAATTTCCCATTCCAATGTATATAATATTTACGTCAGAACAATTCTTTCAAAATATAATTTATAACTGATATAAATATAAAATTGGTTAATGCAATTCAGACGACTATTTCGTCTATGAGAAGTCTCTAAAGTTAAAATATGAAAACACGAATGGAAAAAACAAAGGAAACAAAACCAATCCTTGCAATAGAACTGAGGTTACTGATAGGGAATGGGATGAATCAGGGGTGGAGGAGTAAGTGATGGTGGAGCCCACTGGACACTGGTGAAGAACACATGGTGATATAGTGGAGGGCAGGGTGTATTGATAGAAATGAAGAGTGGGAAAACTGCACATATGGAAAACCTACATATATGCAATAACTGCAATAAAATACTAAAACAAAGTTATAATTTTTAAAATCTCCAATTTGTATATCATGGAATTTAAACTCAGCAAGAAATCCCTTCAATACTAGTAGTATGCACATCCACTTCAATAAAGTTCATCGCTCTCTTTCTTCTTAGTTTTAGATAGTTATATGATTCCCACTTTTAATACATGGAAATACTAAACACAAGAATCATTTAATAAAATATTCACCTAAGATAATGATAAATTCAGTTATTATGATAATGATGATAAGGACAGAAATATTTATCTGGCCCATTATATTACAAAATCCTCTGTTATCCATTTTGTCATGATAATGAGATACACAAGAAAAAGTTTATCTGAATCAGTGATTTTGAAATTAAAAAAAGACATAATTTTGTGTAAATTAGTATTCTTTGCCGATGCTAAAAGAAATATAGATAAAGGTAAAATAAATTTGACGTGAACAAAATATTTTGTGCTTACCTGTTTGGACCGATGTTAAATGTAATGCTTACCTTTATTAATCAAGTTAAAAGACACAACATAAGAAAGAAGTGGGGTATTTTTGAAGGCAGATATTTACTTTTAGTGAAAGAGGTTAACCACTTTCTACACAGATTCTCCTGTCCTGACAAATAATGCCCTTTAAGTAGGAAAAGTTCTTTACCTCTGGGATTAGCATATTTCCCATGTCACTTTCTAAATGAAGTAAACCTCCCTCCCTTCCACTTGAGAAGTTTGATTCAATAACCAAAATCCTATCTGGAAACGTTTCTTCTTTAAAAAGATTGTACAGCTCTTTTCAGTGCAGTGGCTATAAAATAATACAGTACATTATGTAACATCCTCTCTATAAGCACTTGTAGACACACATTCACAAAATGCAGTGGGGGAGTATTAGGTCTAACACAGGAAGCAAGAATAGATTTATAATTGTATAAAGATAAATGAAAAGACAGATGGAAAAAAAAGACTAGTGACATCATAGTTATCAATATCCAAGAGTTACACATTCATTAACTAATTTAGAGATATTATATTATGATTTATTTTCTTTCGATTCAAGTCATTACAAGCCTATGTAGCATAATCTTATTTTGGTTTTAATTTGAGTGTTAGTAATGGGTAATGAAGGTGAGCTTCTTTCAGTGATTATTTGTCTTCTATATATCCTCTTTGGTAACAAACCTATTCACATCTTTTTGACAGTTACATATTTCATTTTATACTGTTAGGTTTTGTGAATTCTTTGTATACTCTTTACACATTTTGATTTTTGGATTTGTGATTTGCAGGTATTTTACCTTTTAAATAATATTTCAATTCTTGGAAACAATCTCAAAGCAAAATATTTTAAATTTGTTAAAGTCTAACATATAAATATTTATTTTATGTGTAGAAAAAAAACTCACCCCAACTTGTAGCTGCCTTGGGCGAGCTGTGGAGCCCACCAAGCTATCAGGTGCCTTGCAGTCTCGGCTGGCTGGAATGTGAAAGACAGCCAAATAAGTTACTGGCCAGATGAAAGGACTTTTCTTTATTACCTGAGAATGAGCATTTGCATTTTGCAAATATATGTTTAGTAAGCTGAATCCTGTGTATTGCCCATTATCACATATGACTAACTTGGATTCTGTTTATAATTCCCATTCTAATTTACACCTCCTCTCTCCCTCACTCCTTTCTAACCTTATAAAAATGTATCCCCAACTCACCTGTTTGCTCATATTTATGAAGAATATTCCCTGAGTCCATGCCAAAATAAACCTACCTTCACTGCTTCTAAAAGAGCACAAGTTTGTTGTTTGTCAGTAAAGAGAGAGTTGTAACATATGGATTGTGATTTTTATCAATATATTTATGGCTCTTGCCTAGTGTCAGGTCAGAAAGACTATTTTCTACTAAAAATTCTATAGTTTAATATACAACTTTTAAATCTATCCTACTTTTGACTAGTTTTTATAAAGCATGAAATTTTAGGATTATGTATTTTACTTTTTACTATACCATTCATTTGTTAAAAAGACATTTCTATCACTGCAAAGCATTTTATATTATTGTCAAAAAGTAGTTGACCAATTTCCTCAATTTTTTTCTATGTGAAAGATAGCCTAAAGGCTGAAAAAACAAAGCATTAACTGGATAAAAGATGTGCACATCACATTTTAATAGAGTACTTGTGCTAGAATATATAAATACTAAAAATGCAGTCATAAGAAAACAAAGAATCAGAGTAAAAAATTGGCAAGCAATGTCAACAGATCTACATCAAAGTTCTAGAGATGACTGACAAGATCATGAAAATATATTCATCTCAATTTTGGTTAGGAAAATGATAATTCAAACAAAATGAAATATTGTCAAAAACCGATTAGGAAGTGCAACACCAAGCAAGCAAACAAACAAAAGAAACACACATCATCAAGAACAAAGTCGGCAAACATGCACTTAAAAGAATATTGGTGAGTATTCAGAGCAACTAGAATACACATGCATGTCTCGTAGGGACACAAAATGAGACAACTCTGCAAAATGATTTGCAGTTCATCTTATATTTAATTCTGACTTTACTATATGCATTTATCCACCCATTCCATGTTCATGTGTTTACCATAGAGAAATGAAAACTTGTGTTTACACAAAAATCTATGCATAAATATTCAGGGTATTTATGACAGTAGGAGTCCCAAACTGGAAACAGTTCAAATATCCTCCATTTAGGGAATGGATGCTCAAACTCTGGTACATAATGCAGCAATGTAGGTGAACATACTGTGTATATACTTACAACAAGAGAGCACACTCCGAACACTTATGGCTAGTAAAATGACAGACTGACATAAAAGATCTTACTACAGAATTTCATTTACCTACCATTCTGGAGAGACAAAAACTATAAGAATATAGACCTGGTTCCTTGATAAGTAAAGCTGCGGGGAGCTTTTATAAGGAAAGAACATGAATGGTTTTGTACATGTTGACATTGTTTTGTACTTCGATTTTGTTGTAATTATACCATTCAATGGAAATAAAACTTAGACCAAAAAGTTTAAGTGCCTTAGAACGTTTGCCGAAATATTGCATTTTACTTTATCTGTAAATGCAAAATGTATTTTATGTAAATTAAAAATAAATGTTAAAAACTGTTAACAAAGGCATCACTATATTATATAAAATTCCCCTGATGCTGTCTAAGAATATGTTTTTTACTCATTTAACCAGTTGCCTTCCTTAGCCCATTTTCAACGTCAACTTGCATGTTTAGTTTATTTCATTTAAATAATGGCAGGAGACCTTTATTGCTCCCAAGAGGTCACTTCAGTTTGTGATAGATATTCTTACACTCTTGACCAATGTTGATAATAAAAAGTGATATAAAGCAGTGGTGGGTTAGAAAGTATGTGTGGTGTGTGATTGCAAATGTTTCTGAGAAGTTACACAAGGCTATTAAAAGCAATGTTTCAAACAAAGCAAACTGAAACCTTATAAGAGCACAACTTACTCTACTATACGAATATTTGACTTTAGCAACTTTAACAAAATAATGTAATGTGAGTAGTAGGAATTCATTATGACTATGAATGTTCAAAGGGAAGACAGATTGAAACAGAATCACAAATCAGTGCTGATACAGCAGCTATTAATCATAAAATTTTGAAAAAGTTTTTCCTACTTTGGATACTATTGCAAACAATGATCAAAGGGTCATATTCTTTGTAATTCAAGTTATAAAGAAAACTTGTACAAACTGCAGATTTAATAGAAGTTTTTAAGGTCAAAATTATATAAGGCTATCACCAAACTGATGACAAAGTGAAATAGTCTTCTAAATATAAGAGATTTGTTCAAAAACAGTTTTCAAATGATCAGACATATGACTGTAGGAAAGCAGAATTATGAAAGCCAAAGCTATAGAATCACACATTATTTTCTTTGAAATAATATCAGGTCATCATGCAAGATCTTTTTTTTTTTGACTTTCCCATTTGTTTCTTACAGAGCATAAATCCTTGAAAACACTAATGAAATGTATTTATATTGTAGATCAGAGGGGAAATTTCACCCCGCTAAGTTGTTCTAAGGCTTGTAAGTCTTATAAAGTAATTAAAATAGTATCAGACAAAATAGCATAAGAAAAAGAGCCATTGAATTATGTACATGTGGAAATTTTTATCTAGAAGAGAATCCACCTTTCAGTGGTGGAGATGAGATGTCTGAAGAATGGTCTAAGGCTTTCTGGGTGGCAAAGCAAGAGTCAGGAGTTGCTACATGTTGAAAAGATCAGATGCTCTGTAATTAGACATTTGTGTTGCTGTGATTTCGCAGATGATATTCTTCCTTGGAATTATGAAAAGACAATTTGTACATTTACAACAGAGAATATTAACTTAAGAAACCATCTTCCAGGAATTATTTTCTACATACCCTTTTTTTTTTTGAAGAAAAGGTACAGAGAGGAATGAAGGTGAATAGGCAGGCAGATAGGAAGAAGAAGAGAAAGAAACATTTTCATTTAATTGTTCATCTTGACTGTCCACCCCACCACCCACCCACCCTGATGCATCTGGACTGAGCTCTGCCACAGTGAGGCAACAGACCTCACCTCTACTCAACCTGGTCATGCTGATAAATACTAATTTATGCATTGTTACTGACTGTCATCCTGATTGTTATTACTATGACTGTATAGTCATTGAAAACTTTTTTTTCACAGAAGCCATAGAGGACCCAGGATAAATTTTTGGATCAGTAATAAACTCATATATCGAATACTCGATGACAGGTCTTTGAAGTGGAGGGTGATATAAGTGAAAAGCCCGTTCATAGAATTTGATTTTCAGATGAGAAATTGATATAAACTTTCATGTTTGTTTGTTTTCCATTGGCTAAGGAATTTGAAAAGTTTTACTTTCTCATATCTAATCCATTTGTCACTAGTGACATAAAGGAGCATATATATAGGTCATAGCAAACTCACAGGAATCATTATTATATGGACACTAATCTCAGAAGGTAAGAAGCAACCAATCATGTATGACAACCTAGACTGTGACGAATATTCATGTACTTCTCTACACAGGCAAAGAGCCATTCTGAGTGAATAGAAAAATGGTTTCTAATGCACTGGATATTTATATGGTGTTTTTATAGAATGAGCTTTGTCATTAAAAGAAAGGTTTGCAAGAATGTGAAAAAAAAAAAAAAAAGCCCTGCGTTGTATACAATGATGTATCTTGAAACACGGTGTTAGATATTATGAACTGGAGAATGTACGTAATTTCATTTACCATTTTAAATATAGCACATTCCTTATTACATATTGCATATTATATAGCTTGTGAATAGAGCAGTACTATTTCTCCTTTTTAGTCTAAACAGTACTTTTAATGCTCCCTTATGGCCAGACTTCACTGGCAACTCAATTTAATTGAAACTATTACAAAGAACCAGAGAGTAAGAGACTTAAAAAAGAAGCATGAATAGATTTACTACAAGTTTAATTCTTATTTTTTAATTTCCTGAACCCTTCAAAGAGGGTGCTGTATTGAACGATACAATTAACATATGGATATAGTTAAGAATTGCAGTTCATAGAAAGCATGCCATAATTTCTGACATCAAGTCCAATGTTAAAATCTTTAATATTTTCTCTAGGGATATATATTTTTCCTATGTTTTAAAGTTTGGTTGAATTAGCTTTTGTAAGTAGAATTACTACAACCTTCTGTGATTAGCTATGCTTACTTTTCAGAGATGTTTTCATTAGAGGGTCATTATTCCAAAACAGCTACTGGCCAGAGAAAAAACGGCCATCATTTTGCCCCCACAGTTTTGCTGCCACAATTTTCCCACCACCATGACACCATGTCCCACTGCCATGAAAATATCAGAATGCGAAAGAGAAGGAGGGACATGCCCACCATTCTAGTAGTCATGACAATTGCAGAACTAATAGACACAAACGTCTCCATTTATTTGTAAGTGGATCTTATGTTTATTCTATGTGGGGAATTTACAATTAACACTGAGTTCCTGCTTGTCATTCCCACCTTAATTTGCACTCCTTGGTCTCCTGAAATGCACAGACAGCTGATAAGATACAAACTTTCCTGATTATTCGCAACCAAAATCTTATGTATATTGCAATTCATTTGGGTTCCAGCTTGTTATTCTTGCTTTAATTTGCCCCTTTTTGTCTCCCTAAACCTATAAAAGTATACCCCTACTTTTATTCAGGCCTCAGACTTTTTGGAGAGAATTCCAACAGAGCCCGCGTCTAATAAAGCTGCCTTCAATGCTTCTAAAAGAGCATATGCTTGGCTTGTGTCAGCAAGGAGAGCTGTAACACTATTATTGTTAAGGTAACTGCAAAACACCTTGTGAAAGAAAGAACAGTTGCAGCAACATCATCCAAATGAATTAAGATGGAATTCACCAGTTTACTTTTTAGTTTTTATATTGAATATATAATTTTGATGATGTATATATTAAAATCATTATTTTTATAAAAGAGAAACTCTAAATCTTTCACAAATGACTCACAGCATATATTGAATCCTGTATATATCTGGTGGCCATAAGTTGGTAAATGGTACTGTCTAGACAACTGGTATGCTTTTAAAAATAGGGACAAGGTTATATATTTGAAAATGGCTGCTGGTCTTTACTTCAAAAAGTGTATGGAGTCCTCACTAATGATCCTATACAGGTGAAATTATTATTATTATTACTTTTAGAAAACATAGACGATTCTTGTTATTCAACCTCCACTATATGATCTGTAAATGAATCGGGGGAGGAACTTCTAGAGGAAGTCTTACTCTGAACTAACAGAGTGGGAAGACAGGGCTAGCTAGAGAAATAGAAGTTAGAGGCCTTTATAACTAAAGGTCTCAGGGCATTTTGCAAAGATACAAAGAAAATCATAACATGATACTGTGTAATTGGCATCAAGAGCTTAATGATTCAGCGAGTCATTTCCTTCATGTATTGACGATTTAGCTATGTTCTATAGTACCTGCTTAGGTGAGTTAAGAGTTGAATGGCCTAAACCATTAGGTTTTCTTCATCAGATACTTAAATTTGCAGAATATCCCTTTTATCAAAAAAAAAAAGCACAAGTAATAATGACTTTGTCCACTAATTAAGATATATGTAACAGTTAGTGGGTCCATAAAGATTTATAGCTAAAAACAGTGAACACTTAAATTATTGGTGCTTTAAACTTTTCCATGGTAGCTGGATGTTTGATCCTGATAGGACTACTGGGAGTTTTTAGGATATAGTGTATTTGTACTATTTTACTAATTGCGAATTGTTAAATAAAACACAGTACAAAGTAAACAAAAATCTGTTGCTTTTTATGCAAACAATAGGATAAAAGACAATAAAACTGAGAAAACTATGCCATTTTCTATATAGGTATATGTATTATATATATGATATGTATATATAACATAATATATTTGCAATCAAAGTTGCCTCAATAAAACTAAAAAAAGAAAGTTAGAGTCCCTTATGTTAATCCGATGTCACTAACTTGAAATTTAATTTAGCTTCATTATGTCAATGGTATCAACGTTCCTGTGAACAGATACAAATACTACTTGATAATACCAATACAAAATTTAAATAATGTTAAACACTTTAAGAAGGCTCAAAGGCATGAAAGATGTGGCAAAATAATCTGAATCCAAGTGTGGACTCTCCCACCACTAGAATTATAAATGAATTAAACAATATTGCCTTATCAGTACTAGATAAGCAGTCTGATAAATCCCTCTTCCTCTATAAAGAAAGAATCTTGGTAAAACCAATCCACATTTCACCTTGTATAACTTCCATGCTCCTGCTGATTCTGCCTCTGATACCCTTTTCTTGTATAGTTCTTCATAGATATTTCCTCTCTGCTAGATTTCAGCTCCCAGAATCATGAAGTACTGAGAAAATCTGAGATGATCTGTGGTATTTACTCAATGAAGTTTTACTTAACACAAAGCAATGAAATTAGCTCAAAGACTTGCTTAATATTGTGGTAAACAGAAGACTAAACATTCATTATATGAACTACTAGGACAAAACTGTCTTAATAAATTCTAATTCCTACTTGTCTAAGTTTTAGCTCCACCACTACTATCTCCATCAAAATCATACTAATTATTTTTAGTTTTTTCACCATCATCTTCATGATCTGGATCAGGAAACATGCATAAAATTCTCATAGCATTGTTAAAAAATACATATAAGGGATATATAAACATAGTATTTCACTAATAAAATAAATAAGCAAATAAGTATAATGCATCATGTTAGATAGCAGAGGGTATAAATGGAAGTAAAACGTCTCTAGAGTAGGAGCAGAAATTTTCTTACATACATTGGTACTATTTTAACTACTATCACAGAATGGCAGAACTGTCAAAAACACTGCTAAAACAATTTCTCAGAATCCATTGCATTAAGAAAATCTCTTAATGCGAACTGTTAATTTAAGAATCTTGTATTTTGAGGGTAAACACAAAGACTCCCTAGTAATATCAATTCAAAGTTTAAATAAAGCTGGACACTTTTCTAAGGGCAAAGACACATAAGCTTAAGTGGAAAAACAAATGTAGCTGTGAATATTGAATAATCCTAAAAATAGCTTTGAATGCTTTCCTTCACTTCTAAATAAATATAATTTTTATTCAATAGTTTTTTGTTATAAGAACAACTGTCTAGAGTACAATCAGAAAATAAAAAAGCACATTAATTTGGAGCTCTTATTGCTATTGGAAATAAGTACAAATTAAACAGGTTGAAATGGTAGGAATTTTCTATTTCTTTTTTTAGAAGCATCCTTATTTCTTTATTTTGGTTTTCACCGTGGCTTCCAGTCATGAACCCTGGTTGTTGGGGTTTATTTCCATTATCCTTAAACAGCCTCCTGAACCACAGGATGCATCCCCTTTTTCCTTTTTTATCTTGTATATTGGTATAAAGTTATTAGAAAAAAAAACAAGTTCATGTAACTAGGTTCTGTGTATGTGGTATGTGTGAAGAAAGGAGAAATGGTTCATAATATGAGGTACAGAATATGTTAAATAATTCTGTTCTCAATACGTAGAGCTCTAAAATTCTTTGAATTCTGCTGCAGGTCTGAGATAAAGAGTATGTTAAATAAGTCTGTTCTTAAGATATAGAAAAGTTCAAAAATCTTTTGATATTAGCCACAAGTATGAGGTAGGGCATTGAACTATTCACTTACCTATTTACTCATTGAACAACACACTCACAAACATGTATCATTAAATGAATATTAGACAGTGTTCATGCTATAGTATCAAAATATACTTAGAAATACAGGTGTGTTATTAGTAAAATGTTAAGATAAATAATGTTACATTTTTTCTAGAATATTTGAACCAAAAGTCTTAAATATTCAAAGCTGTAACTAGCTTTCATATGCAATAAATGAAGCATATTCTTTTACTTTGAGACAAAATTATTCTTTAGGTATGGTTAATACCTCCAAGAACAGTAATTTAGGTTAGTATTTAGTATATTTAAAAGTGTATCATTAACTTGACATGATTAACTTTTTAAAAAGAACTATGGGATTTGAAATATGTCTCTAAAAGCTATCTGGTAGGCAGTCAAAATATTATAATAAAAGTCATTGCACAATTTTTTTGAGTAATAATCTTCTCAGTGCTGCAGTCACATCCTTGTTCCTGAGACTATATATCATAGGATTAAAAATTGGAGCTACTATGGTATATAAGAGAGAGAGCAACTTGTCAGTTCCCGCAGAATGATTGGATTTTGGCCTTAAATAGTTGATAGTAATAGAACCAAAGAATAAAAACACAACTATGATATGAGAAGAACAGGTGGAGAAGGCTTTGGATCTACCAGTGGCTGAGGGCAATTTTAGGATGATGGAAATGATTTTGATATAAGAACCAAGTATTAGTAGAAAAGGAATCATGACAAATAATACAGCAACTACATAGACACACATTTCATTAAGTGAAGTGTCCCCACAGGCCAACTTGAACATTGGCGGGATGTCACAGAAAAAGTGGTTGATTTGGTTAGAACCACAAAAAAGCAGTGAAAATACCTGACATGTTTGCCCTATTTGGACTGGAATTCCAATGACCCAGGCACCAACAGCCAACCTGACGCACCTCCTGTGGTTCATGACTACAGGATAGTGCAGGGGGTTACATATGGCCACATAGCGGTCATAGGCCATCACAACCAGGAGGAAGCATTCTGTAGCTCCCAACATATGGAAGAAGCACATTTGGGTAGCACACTCCAGTATGGAAATGCTTCTATCTTGAGTCCAAAGATTCTTCAGCATCCTAGGAACAGTGACGGATACAAAAGAGATTTCTAAAAAGGCGAAATTTGCCAGGAAAAAATACATGGGTTTCTGTAGCTCAGTATCAATCCTGGTTACTATGATTATGAGACTATTTCCAATTAAAATAATCATATAAATGATGAAGAATAATGCAAATAATAACCACTGGAGATTTGGAAGTTCAGAAAATCCGAGAAGTACAAAATGCATCACCATGGAAACATTGTCTTCTGCTTTCATTTCTTCATATTTCATCTGCAAGAATGACGTAATCAGGGTTACAGGTTATTCATTGTTCTTGGTTTTTATTTTCTTTTATTTAACATAGAATGGTATGCCTTCCAATTTTTTTAATTCCCCATAACAACAAAACTAATATTGCTAGGTATTCAAGTGTGTTGAAATATATTTCTCATTATTTTTAAATATATTTGTTAGAAAAATCACATTGGTATTTTTTAATCTGTCATGTTTTTCCATACATGTTTATTATGAAGATTAAATATGTGATTCAAATTTTTCTATCTCAACATTGAAAAATGTAATGTCTGAATTAGATTCTACTCTAATAATGACTCCATGCTCTCAACTGACAGTTTATGTCCTTATCTTGCAATTATTTTTCTATTATTAATTCAAAATTAATTTTATTACACAAGTGAGTTTTTGTAATCCATCTAAAATAGTTTTAGCAGTGGATGCAGTTAATTTTTAAATGATGGTTATATTGCGATATTTTCAAAGTGTATCCCTTTATAACATTCTACATATTTAGGTTATTTTATTATAAAGCAATTAATGAGCTGATAAATACTGTGGAATGTGATTCAATCTTTATAATTGTATTTCTATGGTAGGTCTATTAAGCAGCCAGTCATAATAGTCAGATTTGCTGTAGGGATGAAAGGAAATTTAAGATAATATCAGTGTTCAGAAACACCCAAGAATTTAGAGACAAGTACATCTAGCTTTATGATAAATAAAGCAATTGAAACTAGAAGTTGTACTTTTCATATATTTATTTTATGAAAAATACTTAAGATATTGGGTTTTTTATATAATATTTTACCCTCAGAAAATGCCAAGCTCTTTAATGGATCTGCTCTTTTGTAAGACTTCTTTAATTTGTTCATCTCACTTTATATTTCCTCCTGTTGGTTGATGGAGAAGTACATTTAAACAGCAAACCAAGGTGCCATGAAAACAAACAACAGCAGAATTTGAAATTAAAACTACAGTACTCTTTATGTACTGAATTTGGAGGGTGTGGTGAGGTATATTCACCTTTTTTTTTTGTCAAATGAGCAACAATATTATAAGCATTTAAGGAATTATCAATGTAAAACCATTTGCAAAATAGGGTATATTTATAATTTTTTAATTCCTACCCAAATTGTACTTCTAAACACAACTCATCCAAAGATGTTTCCTCAAATCTTGCAGTAAAATAGCTGGCTTCCTAGACTGCCAGAAAATGTATATGCTTCTATATAAAGAACTCTTTGAGAAAAGTCATAATAAAAATCAGGCTAATATAGTCAATTTTGTTTTTATTTATAAACTTCATGTTCATTTTCAGCTCTTCTCACTGAAAAAAAATCATGTATTTTGTGCAGAAATTGTGATACAAATTACACTCTGTTATCACAATATAGTGATTATAACAGAACAAGTTTATTAAATAATATTGAATATAGGAAATAAACACTAGAAATCAGTACAGTGTAATTAAACAGGCTTCTTCCTCTAGAAGAAATTTTAAAAGACAATAAAGAATAGGTCAATATTGCTTTAGCCTCCTCAGATTTCTTTTTCATGGAACTTACCTCTTAACAAAGAGGAATCCCTTTGATATTAGTAGGATAAAAATCATTTCAATAAAGCTAATTTATTATATATCATATCAATAAATATGTTATGTTTACTAAACTATATTAACATACTATATTTCTATTTTCCCAAATTTATCATCTTCTGGTAACCATTAATTTTGTTTCATAAACTAAAATTTGATTTATTTAGTTCGTTAATTTAAATTTTTGAATAAAGTATTTTTTTTAATGAAATCACAAAAAACAAATTTTTTCTCCTAGGTTATATGTAATTAACTTTTTGTGAGCCATGATTCCCATTATTTATAGATACAATATATTTAAATATATGGTTAACACAGACTCATTTAATATTCTTAGCACTTAAGATTATGATAACAACTTTGATGGTTTTCTTTGGTATATTGAGTCAATATATTACAAAAGTGCTTTGTTTTCTAACTTCATGTCATAATATCAATTTGAAAAGTACAAAGGGTATGTAATCATTGTTCTGAATTTAATAGACAGACCACCAGCAAAGATATCCTTTGCAAATTTTCTGAAAATGGATATTCTTTGATAATGCTATAAAATAAAGATTTCATGCAAATAAATTGGGTATTGGACAAAAATAATTCATGCTATATTGTTGGACTGAAATTAAATATAATGCTTACCTTTATTCACTGACGTAAAGAGAAAATAGAAATCTGACTTATTTTTTGAAGCTTAGGTAAACTACTTTTATTTGAACTAGAGGTTAAACACACTCTCACATTTATATTATTGTCTTAATAGTGCTCCTTAAGTAGAAAAATTTCTTTACACCAGGGATCAACTCCACTGCCATATCATTTTTTTTTTAAAGGAAAAGTGCAGGCTGGAATGAAGACAAATAGGTAGGCAGGAGGAAAGAGAAGGAAGAGCACTTCATCTGTTTTTATTTAGTTGTTCACACTGGTTTATCTCCTCAGCCCTAGGTCTGGAACCCTAGACCTTGGAATGTGCATGAGAATGCTTCCAGGTGTACTAGACCTCTATGCCAGCAGGGTATACCCCCATGTCACTTTCTCGATGAAATGAACCATCTTGCCTGTCACTGAAGGAATTTGGTACAGCAATTAAAAACATATCTGACCACAGCACTCTAAATTCTCAACATCCCTTTCTGATAATTAAGAATGCAAGCCTTGAGATGTTAGAAATTTCTAATTATATATTACTTAAGACAAATTAAAATATTCTAAATTATTCAAATGTATAATTTCTTAAATAGAAGCTTATGTCACTGTGATTAAAATTTCAGAATCAGTCTGGGGCTGAAAGAGTCTTCAACAGAAGTCTTCCTTGTCTACATTCACATTAGCCATGTATGTTCCATCATCCTTTAAATTACAGAAAGGAAGTGAAATGGAAGCTAGGAGAAAACTTACTTTTCCTTTTTAGAAGTACAAATTAGAAATAGAGAGAAAAATTTCAGACAAAATCCCTCATATAAAATTTAGTCAATGATCACACTAACTTGAAAGAGAAACTTAAATGTATTTCTGTCTGTAATGCTATGTAATAAGTCAGGACTCTTTAGATCAATTAACTGTCAAAGCCAAGAATTTCCAAAAGATATGGCATTGACATTGAGTTCTCAGCAAAGAACATACCCAATTAATTGTGGATCCTCTCACTGTAGTGATCATAAAATATTAGAATAAGTGTCTGTGACACATCTACAAACATACTTAGACACATAGTCACAAAAACTCTGAAGTAGACTATTAGGTTTAATTAAAGAAAATAAGATAATCTATATGTGTATTAAGATTACTGAATACAAATGGATAAAAAGATTTAGATTTATTATACCCATGCATTGAAAGCTATCACCATCAGGATTTTAAATTTATTCACCAATTTGGGATTGTATTGATTTGAAACTTGTTTTAATTCTACACATTAAAATAAATGTCTGGTATATTTCATTTTGGTTCTAATTAGCATTTGACTAATGATAGGGCGCATCTTTCACATGATTATCTGATATCTGAATATTTCCTTTAGTAAAATAGCTATATATATTTTGCTTATTTGTTAATTTAATTGCTTATTTGTTAAGTACTCTCATACTGCTGCATTTTGAAGTTCTTTGTGCTTTTTTTACATGCATATCCCTTTGGGGTATGTGACTTGCAGTATTTTCCTGCGTGATGTGCATTTTCATTCTGGTCTTGCATTTTGTGTTGAGGTTAACAATGCTAATCTCAGTCAAATTTTTAATTTTGTAGAATCCAGAATATTGCCTTCTTTTATAAATTATTCTTTCGGTGACATATTTACAAACTCCTGCCAAATCTCAGATGACAAAGTTTTTCTATTATATTTTCTTCCAATAAGACTTTAATTTCTAATCATATATTGATATTTGTGATTCATTTGAATGAACATTTAAGGCATAAAATTGATAGAGTATTTTGCATACATGCTCAATGTTGTAAAGCAATTTGTCAATGGGATTTCTTTTCTCCACTGAAAAGTGTTTGCCCCTTTATCAGGAAATATTTGCCTGCATTTCCTAAGTCGCTAAATAAAGAGTTCAGAAAATAATAAAGCTAGACAAAATTGTGAACCAAAATCTTTTTAACATTTGGAAGGTGACCATGGCAACGAGACAAATGTGCTGTGTCTTCACAAAATTAAAAACTTCCTATAAGAAGAGTGGAAATCTGCAGTTGCAACTTGTGGCTGTTGCATTCCCTTTTCTCCACTTAGAAAGGAGCATCACACAAGAAGAGTTGAAGGCTATTATCTCTGATGCACAGATGTACAAAAATCCTCAATAAAATACTAATAAACTGAATTCAAGACTTCATTAAAAATATACTATAGTCAGTGGGTTTTATTCATGGTATTGCAGGCTGGTTCAACATATGCAAATAAATAATTTGTTAAATCGCATCAATAAGAGGAAGGACAATAATTATGTGATCATCTCAATATCCAAAAAAGTATTTTGACAAGATTAAACATTCTTTTATGATAAAGTCATCTAAAAGAGATATAGAAGAATATCTCATTATCGTTAAGACCATACAGGACAAACCCATAGGAAACATCATACTCATTCCCTTTAAATGAGGTATAAGGCAAGGATGTCTATTCTCACCACTATGATTTAACATAGCACTGGAAGTCATAGTCAGTGCAATTAGAATAAAAAGGAAGTAAAAGCTATCTAAATTGGAAAGGAAAAAGAAAAACTATCATCATTTGTAAAAGACATAATATTATATAAATAAAATAACAGACTTTATAAAATATTATAAACAATAAATGAATAAAAACAAGAGAAAGCCACAAACAGCATTCAAAATTCACATGTATTTCTATACACAAATAATGAACTACAAAAAAATTAATTTCACATAGAAATCCCATTTACAATGTATCAGAACTAATTAAACATCCAGAAATAAATCAAGGTAGTATAAGAACTGTACCTTGAAAGCTATAAGATATTAAATGAAACAGAAGTTATGAAAAAATGTAATCTGTGTTCATGAATTGGAAGAATTAATATCATTAATATGACCATCTTATTGCAATCCCTAACAAAATCCACAAAGCATGTTTCATAGAAATAGAAAAAATATCATAAGATTTATTTGGAACTACCAAAGTCTCTGAATAGTCATAAAATCCTGGGGAATAAATAAGAAAAATGGAGGTATCATGTTCTAGGCTGCAAGCTATACTACATAGTAATAATAATCAGAACAGTATGACACTGAAATATAGACAGATACTGAGATCAACGAGGCACAATTGAGAACCCACAAATACACACAAATATAATGGTTCCAAGTACATACAAAGGAACATGGATAGTCTCTTCAATAAATGGTGTTGATTAAACTAGACAGTCACATGCAAAAGACTGAAATTAGATGATTACCTTGCACTGTACAAAAAATTATTAAAAATGGATTATAAACTAGGATGTGAGGGGGTTCAAAACAAAACACCTCAAGATTCTGTGACTACCCCGCTGTAGCACACATAACTCTGAGCTGGAAAGGGGAGAAGCTTATACTTACCGTTAACCTTGTCCTTCTCTTAATTACCTCTCTCATAGCCTCTTTCCTCTCCCTAATATAAATAATCATTGTTCCCTAATTACCAAGAAGAATGTAGTTTGGGAAGTTCTTCCTTCAAATCTAAGAAAGCTGTCTTTTCTCTCAGAGTGAAGATAAGACCATGCCCTGTCTGCCACATGACTGTCACATGAAGCCTCTACCAGCTTCTTCTCTTCACCCCAGGCCCTTAATAGCGTTCTTTAGTGTAAGATTCAAACTCCTGTTTTGCCAAGTGAACATGGGACCTATCCAATCATGGTAGCTCCCCCATACACATGTTATTCAGTTATTCTTTTTCCACTGCCAACCCATTTGATGCTCTTTTGATTATTTCAATTGGCCTGAGAAGAAGTTGAGAGGGAGGAAAAGGGAATTCCTTCCTTTTGGACCCCAGTGGATGTAAGAGCCGAAATGATAAAATACTTAGATGAAAACAAAGGCAATATACTCTGATATAAACCTTAGAGATGTCTTTGTGACTTCAACTCTAATGTCAAGGGATACAAAAGAAAAACTGATGAGACTATATAAAAAAAAATTCTCCACAATGAAAGAAACACCAAAATAAAGAGACATTTTACTGAATGAGAGATACTTGCAACTTATACATCCAACAAAGGGTTAATATACAGAATATATAAAGAATTTATAAAACTCAAAAGCATTGAAAAAAGTCACCTTAAAAAATTGTCATTGGCCATGCCACAGGTGGTCAATAGGCACATAAATGACTTTCTTTATCTCTTCTTATTAGGCAAATGCAAATCAAAACAACTCACACCTAGGAGAAAGGCTATCATCAGAAGATAAGAAAAACAGGTGCTAAAGAGCATATGAAAGGAAACCTTTGTGTAATATTGATTAAAATGTAAACGTGTGGTGCAACCTGGTCTAGCAGAAGTTAGGTCAATCTCTTCCAAAGGAGCAATCCCCTTACCCCTGA
>RJWH01004854.1:0-69058 GCA_004363575.1 Solenodon paradoxus | reverse complement strand
TTGGGAGAAAAGGGAATTTCAAATAACATATTATTCATTTCTGTAATTAGTATTTATATTTACTTTTTAATCTATTATTATGAACAATTAGAATTTTACTGATGTAACTATCATCAATGTCTAATAATAAAATGCATTATTATTACCTCAAAAATATAGTCCTCTCAGCAGACATGATTATCTACAGAAATTTTTTTGATGGATAATTTTCATAAAATACTAAACATTTTTTACCACTGCTAATTATCAAATTCAGTTGCTTTTAAAGGATTCATTCTTAGTGACAGTGATTTTTGAAAACATTATGTACTTAATTACAGGTAAGTAAACAGCACTCAGGCAGATAAGGTGGCACTACATTTTGAATTATATATTTTCAGATGCTATCCATAGGCCAAACAGCAGAAGATAACTTTTCTTCAGTCATCTCCTTTTCAAACCTCTATATGCTCTTATCCAGAATCTTCTTACTCACATTTTCTTTATAAGAAATGTTCTTATAATAATTACAAGGGTAGATATTATTCTCCAGAACCCAAGTGTTTCTTTACTGCAAGGTTTTTATTACTGGCTGTTTTATTTTTGTCATTTTTCCCAGCATTCTGGTGAACCACTGAATTCAAGACAGAAGTATTTCTTTGCTATGCTGCCCAATCCAATGGGTTTCTTTCTTGTTTTAAGAGCCCAAGAAGCATCTTTTCTGGCAGTGATGACCTGCGAACATCAGTATCCTAGACACATGAACCACAGGAAGTATATCATGTTGACATTTGTTGCCTGGTTCACTGAAATTCCAGTCCAGATTAGTCAAATATGTCAGCAGTTCTAACTTAATTTCTGTGATTCTCACCATATCAACCACTTCTTCTGTGACATCCCACCATTGACCAAGCTGGTCTGTGGGAACACTTCACTTAGTCACTTGTGTCTCTATGTAGTTGATGTGCTGTTGGCAATTTCCACCATCTTAAGGTTGTCCTCAGCCACTGGTCCATCCAAAATCTTCTCCACCTTTTCTTCCCATTTTTTTGTTCTTTTGTTCTTTTGTTCTTTAGTTTTATTACTATTAACTGTTTAAGGCCTAAATCCAATCATTCTGTGGTAACTAACAAAATGCATTCTCTCTCATACACAATAGTTATTTTGATTTGTGATTCCTTTATATACAACCTTAATAGCAAGGATGTTAATGCAGCATTGAGAAGATTAATCCTCAAGAATATAGTGTGAGAATTGCAAAGGCCACTTTTTATTTGTCTCATAACTCTCACAGAAATATATTTTTATTTTCTCTCCCCATATTTAGTGATAGTGCAATCATTTACAGGTGTTGTATAATTGGCAATCTTATGTACTTTATGTACCAGATCTCAAGTCACTTGTGATTTCAACTTTTGCAAGAAGATTGATGATTTCAAATGCTATATTCTCTTGCACAACTCTTCAATTTAACATTATAAATTTACCATTTAATATTTTCATATGTTTTAAACTGTTAAAATAGTGTTTAAGAATTTGTAAGAGAAATGGCTTACCTTAACAATTTATCTGATATTTATAAACATATAATGGCATTCCCATTTGTATTTGTGACATATCAATTTATTTTCATGGTAGGTTTACAATGGATATGTATTGAGGGAATTATTACAAGACTATGTTATAAAGCATATGTTGAATCATGAAATAAAATTAAGAAACAGAAAAAGTTACACCCCTGAAGCTCAGCGGCTAAGGTGTAGGTCATCTAAAACCCAAGGAACCAGGTTCAAGACCTGGGGAAAGAGAAAGGTAAATAACACACAAAATGGAAAACTTTAATCGTAGCCTTTTCTCAGTATGAAGTAAGAAAATGTTATTGTGTATTCAGTGAGTACACATCCTTCCCACTTCTTCCCAATGTGTGGTAACTGGATATGAAGTATCTAACCTAAGTCTGTCATCCTGCCTTAAATATATTTTATTATGTGCTTTGTATCACTTTCTGAAATGTGTTTCTAACTCCTCAAATCCTTTGTCTTAGCTTATTAGGTTTTTTCAAAATTAAATGAAAAGAATTGATGACTTTTCTTGCCTAATCTAAAGGAATATATTTGAAACTGATAAGGGAAGAAATAACAGTTACAACAAAGATTCACACACAATTACTTAAAATAACATGTAGTAATATAGTGAATTAGTGGAACTGTGATTAATTTTGCCCATCTCCTCATCTTAATAATGTGAAGTAATACTCTCTTTAACAGAAAGGATAAATAAAATTAGTACTAAAATATCATAGACAACCTAACAAGTGAAAAGACAGGTGATATATCAACACTGCACTTTACACCCACTTTTAAAAAAATTGAGTGATCATTACAACTACCAGATAACTGTATCATTTATCTAACAATTACTTGATTTCAGATTTGCTTAACTTTGTAGATATTTATCCCTTCCATTTAGTTTTTTCAAGACTTACACTTTACTTAGTATAATTTCCATGCTTCTGCTGATTCTGCCTCTAAGGTCCCATTCCTTGTGCAGCTTTTGATAAATATTTCTTCCTAGCTAGATTTATGGTCCCAGAATTATGAAGTACTGAGGAAAGCTGATAAGATTATATGATATTTACTTACTGGTTTTATTCTTTGATACAAAAAAAAAAATCAGATAAATGACTTGCTTAATATTTTGGTAAAGAAAAGATTAAAAGTCTGTTTTCTGAACTCTTGGGACAGTAATGTCTCATGAAATTCTGAATCCCACTAACACCACTACTCCTACTTCCATCAAACTAACTGTATTTATATTCAGCATCTTTATCTTCTCCATGATCTACATCATAGATCAAGTATAATATTCTCATAGCATATTTAGCTTTGACTAAAAGGAATATATAAATATATACTTTCATGAGCATAATAGACAAGTAAATAAATTTTATATGGTAGAGAATTCAAATGTGTTGATGAGACAAAAATATAGCAATCTCTAGAACAGGAGTTGATGTTGTCATATGTGTCAGTACAATTTTAATTAAAATTACAGAATGACAAAATTGTTAAAACACTGCTAACAGAAATTCTCAGATTTGGATACTCTAATCTTTTAACAAAAACTGCTAATTTAAGAATCTTACATTTTGATGATGGGCACTCATGTTTCTGTGTATGAAGCAGTTTCCTTTATAATACCAAACTTTAAATCATGCTGTGGTAGAAGACCTTTTCACTGACCCCAATGCAAAAATCAGCCTGCCAGGAATTTTCCACTGCACTATGGAGACTGTAACTATGTCCTGTTATGGTGACCAAGGACAAACAAGCATCATCTCCCTACTATGCAGCTGTACGTAACTAATAATAGCTGCCAGTAGAAACCACAGGTGGCCTAGGCGGTGAATGTTTACCTTAGAGCATAAAAGCATCTGCCCCAGATCCCGCGTTGTGCAGCTTTGGTTAATGATACTCCTGGACCAGCACCAGTGCTTGCAATAAAGTGCTGTTTTCTCTACCTTTGCGTGCCTGGCTGTTGGTCTTTTTGCTCTCATTGTCAAACATTTTACTAAGGAGTTAAAGGCACATGATTTTAGGAACATTAATATAAGTGCAACTGAGTGGATTATGGGTAATCTGTATTTGCCTTCTGTCCTGGGTTGACCAAGATTATCCCTGTTTGACAGCATTGTCCCTGAATC
Source organism: Solenodon paradoxus (assembly GCA_004363575.1). NCBI lineage: Eukaryota > Metazoa > Chordata > Mammalia > Eulipotyphla > Solenodontidae > Solenodon > Solenodon paradoxus. The sequence goes on along the minus strand of RJWH01004854.1, from coordinate 65,376 downwards.
CTGACTGGTTTTAAGCTTTGTCCTGGTTTCAATCTCAGTTTGGTAAAAATTAATTTGGGTGAACAAGCAACCAAACAAACTAGCTCCTAAGTGCCTGACAAGGGTGCAAATTTCTCCAATAGGGGTGTTGCAAGCATACATATACTATACACAATACACACACACACACACACACACACACACACACACACAGGTCTCTGTTTCAACTCTAAAAATTATGATAAATCTATATAATCCTGTAAGTAACTTCAAAAACTTTCCTTGATTTTTAAACAAATAGAATTTTAATCAATAATTTTTAAAGGAGCTTCCATTTGCAGCACAGTTAGAAAAGTTATTTAAATTATAGCATATTAATTTTGGGTCATATTTGCTAAGTAAAAATAGAAATATATACAAATTTAACTGATTCAAAGAGGCAATAGTGTTTTTTATCATGTGCATAGACAGAAAGTTGTTAAAAAGAAAACTTAAATGTTTTGTTTTAATTTTTTTAGTTTTATGATTGGCGTAATGGTTCATAATATTGGTAAGCAGCATGTTGAATAAATATGTTCTCAATATTATGGATTCCTTAAACATCTCTTAATTTTTTCCAGAAGTTCGATGTATGGCATAGTAATATGAATTTATCCCTTTACTCAATTAGCAATCCACTCACAAACATTTATTATCCAACTTATATTACTCAGTGCTGATGCAATAGAACCAAAGAGTGCAACTGTGATAATTTAGGAAATATTAAAATGAATAATTTTGTATACTTTCTAGTATATTTAAATCAAATGTCTGCAAGGTTTGAAATCTGTTTTAGCTTGTATATGTGATATGTAATAAATACTACTAATCTATTCATGAGTCTGATTATTCTTTAGACATGGTGCATTGAAGATAGATTAGTTTGCCTAACATATATCAAAGCACAGTAATGTGAGTCAGTATTTGCATATATAAAAGTGTATCATAAACTGGTCATGATTAACATCTTTTGGGAGGAATGCACAGTTATGATGTATATTTCCAAGAACTGTTTGGTAGGCAGTCACAGCACTTTTAATTAAACCCATTGTATTATTTTGTAAATAACAACCTTCGAAGTGCTATAATCACATCCTTGTTCCTAAGGCTATATATCAAGGGATTAAAAATAGGAGTCACTACAGCATAGAAAAGAGAGAGAAGTTTGTCAGTTCCTGCAGAATGATTAGATTTTGGTCTTAAGTAGTTGATAGTAATAGAACCAAAGAATAAAAGCACAACTATGACATGAGAAGAACAGGTAGAGAAGGCTTTGGAGCGACCAGTGGCTGAAGACAATTTTAGGATGGTGGAAATGATTTTAATGTAAGAGCCCTGAATGATCAGGAAAGGAATAGTGGCAAATGATAGAGCAACTACATAGAGGCACATCTCATTAAGTGCAGTGTCCCCACAGGCCAGCTTGAACAATGGTGGGATGTCACAGAAGAAGTGGTTGATTTGGTTAGAACCACAGAAATGTAGTGAGAACACCTGACATATTTGACCAATCTGGACTGGAATTCCAATGACCCAGGCACCAACAGCCAACCTGATGCACCTCCTGTGGTTCATAACTACAGGATAGTGCAGGGGGTTACAGATGGCCACATAGCGGTCATAGGCCATCACAACCAGGAGGAAGCATTCTGTAGCTCCCAACATATGGAAGAAGCACATTTGGGTAGCACACTGCAGCAAAGAAATGCTTCTATCTTGAGTCCAAAGATTCTTCAGCATCCTAGGGACAGTGACAGACACAAAAGAGACTTCTAAGAAAGAAAAATTTGCCAGGAAAAAATACATGGGTTTCTGTAGTGCAGTGTCAATCCTGATTACGATGATTATGAGACTATTTCCAATTAAGATAATCATATAAATGACAAAGAACAATGAAAATAAAAACCCTTGGAGGCTTGGAAGATCAGAAAATCCCAGGAGTACAAATTGCATCACTGTGGAAACATTGTCTTTTGTTTTCATTTCTTCATATTTCATCTGCATGAATGATTTAATCAGAAGTACAAATTAGGCTACTTTTCTTGGTTTTTATTTTCTTATGTATAATGAAGAATGGTAGGCTTCCCCATTTTTCCAGTTCCCTATAAAAATAATGTCTACTACCATTACCATTACTATCTGATATTGTGCTGAAATGTATTTCTCATTGTTGTTATTAGATATCTTGGTAAAAAAAATCACTTTAGTCTTGTACCTGTATTGTTTTGTCATATTTCTTTGTTCTGAAGGTAACATATGCAATTTTTCATTTGGGAATCATCAGAACACTCACCAGTTAAAGTCTTAATTGTGTTTCATTATAACATGACCCAATTATTTCATCTGACAGTTTATATCCTCACCTCTCAATATTTTTTCTTTTGTATTTAACTAAAATTAATTTTATTGCACAAGTAAACATTTTAATCAATCTAAAAAGGTTTATACTAAATGGATATACTCAACTGTTAAAATTGCTGTGTGATAGTTTCAAAGTCTCATTTCTCTTTCACGTTCTACATATTTAGGCTATTTTATCAGCAAAAATTATTAGCAAATCATTACATATTAGGTGATTAAGAAATATTATAAAATACCAAACCTTTGAAATAGTTTCAAGCTTTAAAAATACATTTCATTTCTAGGTCTCTACAATAACCATTCATAACAATTATTCAGATTATGCAGAAGGAAGGAACTTATATAATACTATCACTGACCAGGAAGATTTAAGAGTTTAGAGGCAAGTTCATGCAGCATTTATGTTCAAGAAAGCAATCTTACTAGAATGTGTGCTCTTTACATATTTATGTCATGAAACAGAATATCATATTGAATTTGATATTTAGCATTTTACTTTCAGAAAATGCCAAACTCTTTATAGGATCTGCTTTTCTGTAGGACTTTTTTTCATTAGTATGTCTCTACTTTGTATTTTCTCCCAATGTTGATGGGGAAGTACATTAAAGAGCAAACTAAGGGACTTAAAAAGAGCAACATCAACAGAATTTGAAACTTAAAAAATAGTGTTTTTATGTACTGAATTTTCTTTTGGGGATGGGAACTTCAGCTTTTTATTGGAATTTCAATTGGAATTTCAAATGGAAATGCAATTTTATAGAAATTTAATGAAATTGTCATTGTCAATCCATTTGCAAAGTAGAATACAATATAATGATTTAAATCCCATGCAAATTATACTTACAAACACAAACTCACACTTGTCCCCCCCCAAAGAAAAGAGAGAAAAAAGAAAGAGCTTCCTCTAATCTAGCAACATTATAACTAGCCTCCTAATCTTCTGGAATATTTAGATGCTTTTATTTAGACAACTCATCAAGAAAAGTCACTATATAATTTAGTCTAATATAGTCACTTTTGCCTTTATTCATAAATTTTATTTTCAATTTTTCTGATCTTCCTATTGAATAATGATTTACCTTCTGTGGAGATTATGATATCAATTATACCATTATAGTGCTATAGTATATCTATACTTTTATTTTCTTTCTGCTTTACCCAGCCTCTTTCCCTTCTGGTAACCACTAATATTGTCTTATAGATTAAAGCTAATTTTTTTGTTTTATTTAGCTCATTCATTAAAATATTAAATCAAAGATTTAAAAAATAAAATGTCAAAAACTAAGATGCATCATTATTGTTCTCATTAGTTACAATTAAAATTTTATGAAATATGATCCCCATATTTAACGTAAGCAATGCTTAAGACAAAGATTCACATAATGTTCAGCACTTTGTATTTTGACAAATATATTGATGGCAATTTTGATATATTGAGTCAATATATTATATATTATAAGGCAGTTGGTTTGCTCATTGCATGTCATGATAATGGGTACTGGAAAAGTACAAAGGCTACCCTGAAACATTGTTCTGAAATTAAGTAGCAGCGCACCTCAACAAAGAACTCCTTCATGAAGTTTCTGTAAGAGTCTTCTTCAGTAATGTTATAGAATAAAGATAAACACGAAACACATTTGGCAATAGGCAAAAATAATTCATACTAACTGGTTAGTTTGAGATTAAATACAATACTTACCTTTATTCATGAATTTAAAGACATAGAAAATTAAAACTATGGTTTGTTTTTCAAAGCGTAGATAAATTTTTACTTGAAATGGAGGTTAAACACTCTCACACATGATCTATTGTCTTAGAAAACAGTGCTCCTTAAGTAGGAAAAGTTCTTTACTCCAAGGATCAGCTCCATTCCCTTGGCAACTCCTAATTGAACTGAATCATCCTGTCTGTCACTGAAAGAATTTGACACAGCAATCAAATATATATCTGGCTACATTAGTCTTTCTCTAATTGTTCAACAGCCCTTTGTAATATTATGAATTTAAACCTTGAGAAAAATGAAATTTACAGTTCTGTATTGCTTCTGATATAAATTAAGGTGATCTAAAAATGATTCAACCTAGTTTTCCTTAAATTTAAGAATGTATGTCACTGTCATTAAAAATTCAGTCAAAGTCTGTTGTAGTCTTCAACATGTTTATATCCACATGTATGTTTCAGCATCCCATAAACTAAAGAAAGGGGGTGTAGGGGAAGCTAGAGGAATACTCAGTCTTCCCTTTCAGATATACACCGTGGAAACAAATAGCAAAAGTTCCAGGCAAAATCTTTCATGCAAAATTGAGTCAAAGACAACACTAACCTAAGAGAGAAATTAAATGCATTTCTAGCTGTAATCCAACCTCGTTAGTTCTATCATCATCAAAACCTACAATTCCCAATAATTACTGCATTGAGTTCCCAGCAAAAAACGTACTCGGATTAATTGTGGATTATCTCATTGCAGTGACTATAAAATATAAGAGCAAGTTTCTGTGACACCTCTGCAAACATACACACACACACACACACACACACACACACACACACACACACACAAAATACTAGGGAAGAGAGTATTGACTTTTGAAAGAAAATAAGAATAGATTTATACTTGGTTCAAAATCAATGAACACAGAAATGAAAAAAACTTATTTCAGATACATCATGCCCAGGCATTGCAAACTATCACTATCAAGGATTTAAAATTTATTTACCAATTTTCGGTTATATTATTTGGTGATTTATTTTGGTTTAATTCTAGACATTAAAATAAAAGTATAATATATCTAATTTGGATTTAATGACTAATGATAGTGAGCATATTTCTGTGATTATTTGATATCAGAATATATTCTTTAGTGAAATAGCTATTCATATTTTGCTTATTTGTTGATTTAAGTGTTTCTTTTCATACTGTTGAGTTGTAGTGTGTCTTTGTGTATTCTCTATGTTTATTCATTATGGGATATGTGATTTACAATATACCACCTTTTGAAGTATGTTTTTATTCTTTGCCTTGTATTTTGTTCTGAGATTAACAATGATAAACTCAGAGCAAGATTGTTAATTTTATAGAAGTCTCCAAATCACATTTTCTTTTATAAATTGTGGGTTTTGTAACATATTTAAGAACCCCTACCCATCCCATATTGCAAATGTTTCTCCTGTATTTTCATCTAAGTATTCTATAGTTTATAATTTCATACAAAAATCTTTGATTCATTTGGAGTTAATATTTTAAGACATGCAATTTAGGTTTAAGAATTTTGCATACATGTTACATTGTTTCAATGTCATTTGCAAGTGGAACATCTGATAGTTTACCAAGGCAAGAGACCATTGGGTTATTTCTTTAAAAAAATTTTAAAATTTCAATAATAACAGTGTAAATATATTGTTTTGGCTTACGTTTATATCAATCACCCTCTTAGGCAAAGAGGAACATTATACAAAATAGAGAGCTGTAGACCAATATCTCTGAAGAATAGATATGCAGAAATCCTCAATACTCAAACCAAATTACTAGTAGATCAAATTCAAGGATATATTATATCAAATATCAATCATGATCAGGTGGTCTACATTCTAGTTGCGAAAAGATGGTTTCAATATACAAATCAATAATTTGAAAAACTACCACCAAAAAAAGGTAAGAAAAGATCATTTAGTAGATGCGAAAGAACATTTGACAAGATTATCATGCTTCTATGACAAAAACAATTAAAAAATGAGTACAGAAAAAAATATTTCAGCATAATTAAAACCATAATTAAAATGACAAATACACAGGAAACATAATGGTGAAAGCTAGAAATACTTCCCTTTAAATCAGGAATTAGAAAAGGAAGTCCATCTTTACCATTATCATTTAACATAGTACAAGAAGCTCTAATCATACAATTAGATGAGAAAAATAAAATGAAATTTATCTAAGTTTTAAAGAAAAAGAAAATGTATCACTATTTGCAGATGACATGATAATACTGAAGGAAATCTCAAAACCTCTACAAAATATCATAAATCTTAAATAATAAAGTGACAGCTTACAAAATTAATTTCCAAAAAATGCTGCATTCTATATTATAATAATGAAGAAGGAAAATCCAGAAAAAAGTTTAATTCACAATCTATAAACAATTACTTAGAAATAAATTAAACCAAGGTGAGGCAAGTTCTGTACCATAAAAACTATAAGAAATTGTAGAAAAATATTAGAAACACAAAGAAATGGAAAGAAATTTTTGCTCAAGCACTGGAAGAATTAATATCTTTAAAATGACCATATTCCCGAAAGTAGTCTATAGAGTCAATGTACTCCTTAACAAATTCCCAGTAGCATGTTTTACAGAAATAGATAAATATCACATTTATTTAGAATTACCTTGGATAGCTAAAAAAACATTGGGAAATAAATAACAAAGCTGGAGGTATCACGTTCTCTGTATACTAAACTAAATAGCAAAAGTAATCAGATAGCATGACATTGAAATCAAGAGACACTGAAATCAATGGAGCAGAATTTAAAGCCCAGAAATTAACCCACAAACATAATAGAAAAGTAGTTTCCACAAAGTTCCAAGGATATACAATGAATTCTCTTCAATAAACGGTGTTGGGAAAACTAGACAGTCACATGTAAAAGAATGAAATTAGACCACTAACTTATACCATATACAAAAATTAATTCAAAGTGGATTAAAGGCTTGGTTGTAAGACCTGAAGTCATACAATACTTAGATGCAAACAAAGTCAATATCAACCTTAGAGATGTCTTTTGTGTTTCAATTCCATTGGCAAAAACAACAACAACAACAAAAAAAACCCATAAATAAATAAATAATCTAATAGGGCTATATCAAATGAAAACCTTTTTCACAGTGAAGAAAATAACAACAAAATAAAGAGACATTCTTCTGAATGTGAAATGATACCTGCAAATCATACATCTGACAAAGGATTAATACACAAAATGTATAAAGAATTTGTAAGACTCAAAAACAAAAAATAAATAGCCACAATGAAAAAAACTGTCAGAGGATTCAAATAGTCATGTTGCCAAAGAAGACACACAGATGGCTAGCAGAGATATAGATGGTGTTCATGTCTTATTATTAGAGGGATGTAAATCAAAATAATAATTAGATGGCTCCTTATACCTCAGAGAATGACTGTCATCAAAACAAGAAACAAGGGCTACAGAGAAGATGGGAACAAAGAAACCTTTGTGCATTGTTGAATGGAGAGTAAATTTGTGGCACCACTTTGGAAAATAGCTTGGATAATTCGCAAAAAATTGAACACATAAATTCTGTATGATCCTGTTATCCCAATTCTGGATATTTACCTGAAAAACATAATAACACCAAGCTGAAGAGATATATGTACCCCCATATACATCTATGCATTATCAACAATAGTCAAGAGTTGGAAGTGCACACCAACAGATGAATGGATAGAGAAGACATAGTATGGATACATGATGGAATACTGCTCAGCTTTAAAACTGATTAACTCCTGCCATTTGCAACAACATGATGAACATAGAGTGGATGTATGCTTATTGAAATAGGTCAGAGAAAGAAACACTCTATGATGTTACTATATGTTACACGTATAAAATTAAAACAAATGAAGAAGCAAAAGTAAAATTACATATTAATACCAAAATTTTGCTAAATAGAAAGGTAGAAAGTCAGTAGGTAAGTCTACTAAAAAGTATATATTGTATGGTGAAGGATATATTTAACTTTTGGTGAAAAACAACATGATTTATATACAGATGCTAATTTATGCACATATGTTAATTTATACAAATTTAATGCTATAAATCAGCATTGCTAAATAAAATGTTTTTTAAATGTATATAAATACCTGATACCTGTTGAATCGATATGTTTCAATAAATTATAAATCTGTTTATCTGTAGCATTCCTGGAAAATACTATATTTTTTCTGAATTCACAAAAAAACGCTTTATCATTTTATTAGGAAATATTTGATGACATAATATATGTAAAGATACATAGAAATAGAAACTTAGTGATTCTATTTTTTACATTAAAAAGACTTGGTAATGCAATAATTCATCTTATACTTAAAATGCATACGAAGTTTAATATACTAATTATTACTTATTTTCTCAAACTTACTTTAATGCTAATGAACAAACTAGTGACTCTCAGTGATAACTTATTTATTGTTGTTTTTAATCATTTGTTAATTATACTTTGTGAAAGGTTTTTCTGAGTTCCGCGAGGAGAAAAAAATCAATTAGGCAAAAGTCGAAGAGCCAGGGCTTTATTGGGGTTTGCGCATCAGGGCGAAGTTCCCAAGTCCGCAGAGGGCTGGGGAAGTCGTGCTTGAACAAAGGGGAGCTCACTCTTTAAGCAACAGAATTTCGCTGGCTTCATACGTCGCGATTGAGGATTGGTCCTGTGAATCCAGGTATGGGGTTCCATCCCTTATTCGGACGTCAGCCACCTTTTTCACTGGCATGGCCACCGGGCATGGCCGCCGGGCATGGCCGCCATCCTGTCTTTCTGAGCCAACCTAACACTTTGTTCTGGGTTTGTTTCATTTTTGTGTTTTGTGTTTGTTAAAGACAGGACTTCATTATGAGGGAAGACATATATCCACAAGATACAATAATGAGAAAAGCAGACCTTATGCCAGTCAATGCTGCAGTGTCTCATGCATGCTACTTCATATGACAATTCTTATGCATTCATCAATCAATTGCTTATTCAATGATTTATATAAATTAGGAACCCAGGAAAGGAGATTATACAAATGCTTTGTCCATGGTCACCTGGAACTATCTATGGTAGTAAAAGTTAATTAAACTTTGAGTTGTGTAAGCTTGAATTCCATAATGCTATTTTTGCTCCAATTGGGATTGATATGTATTATATTTTAAAGATGAAATTTGCTTAGCATTAAAATGTTGAAAGAATTGCCTCAGCACCATTTTTCAGATTAAACAAACTGCAGGCGCTCATTTTTTTCCAACTTTTATCAAATTTACTGATAATTTCCCAATTATCCCAGGAATAATTTTTCCTCCACGTAAGTCTTTCTTCCAGAAGTCACTAGCTGTCCAAACAACCTTGAATATTGGATAGAGTGCATGTCCCTCATTTAGTACTTTAGGAATTGTACCACTGCAAACACAGAGAGGAAAACTGTCCATTATTCAACACATTGAGAATGAGAAACACCTAAGTATTTCACTAAAAACTGTCTCCAGCTTATGAGAGAGAGGAAGAGAGATGGACAGGACTTGGGAGAAAGGGAAAAGGGAGAGAGACAGAGAGATAGGGAAATAGAAAGAGAAACAGTTAAAGAGAGAGTTGAATGGTGAATGACCTAGGAGAAACTGGTGATGAAACTGGGGCTTATGTAAAGGAAATAGGCTGATGGACTTAATATCAGATTGGTTGGATAGCCTTCAGTTTTTAATGGAAACTCACTTTGATTTTGCTTGTATTGACTAACACTTCAGTGAAAAGCTTGGTTCTTAATCTCAGAAATGAACACTCAAATGCAAAACCAATTCTTTTGAGTTGCTAAGTAGCTTTCCCCTACCTTTGATGGTCAGTTCCTGATGGATTCTTTCAACTGAAATAAACTCACAATAGGAATCATCAGAATACAAAAATAATCACAGAAATCACCCAGAAAATTACTTTCTCTATCACGGGATGGCTCAAACAAATCTGAAATAGTTTATACCAGCATGTGAAAAATCGGTTTAAAGAAATGAGCAAAAGAATCGAGAGAAAAGTGAAACCCAAATAATACATAATTCCTCCTCCAATATTTTACTAGATTTACTTTTTTTACTATTATGAATAATTTGAATTTCATTGACAGAACTGTCATAAAATCTGAATAACAAAATACATTATTGTTGAATACACTAAAAAAATATTCATCTCAGTAGACTTAATTCCCTAAATAAATATTTTTGACAGATAATTTTCAATGAAAAATGAGTATTTTCATCACTTCGAAAATTCAGATGCTTTTATAGGACTCATTCGTAGTCATTTAGTGATTTTTGAAACTACAATATATTTAATTATAGTTCAGCAAACTTCACTAAGCAGGTTTGGTGACATTATATATTGAATTTTTTATTTTCATAATTGTTACCCTGTAGAAGACAATTTTTCTTCAGTGATGGATTCTGTACTCCTGAGAATTTTTGCCCTCCAACCTTTTTGTGCACTTATGTGTAATCTCTTTTTTCACATCCACATGTTCTTAACAAAAAAAGTTATTATCATAATAATTATGAGGGTAGATTCTATCTTTGAGACACCCACGTGTTTATTTTCCACAATTTTTTTCTTACTGCTTTATATCTGCCACTCTTCCCAGAATTTGTGAACCAATGGACTCAGGATAGAAGCATTTCTTTGCAGGACTACCCAACTAGCAAATGCTCCTTTCTTTGGGGGGAACCAGAGGCATCACTTCAGGCTTTGATGACCCACAACTAGCATCCTAAAGTTGAACCACATCAAGTTGACTATTTGAGATGGACTCATTGGATTTCCGGTCCAGATCAGTCAAATATGTCAGGTGTTCTTGCTGTCTACTTGACAAATGTAGAGCTAGAGATGGAAGTCTCAATCGAAGATGGCATAATTACTTCTATGGTTATAGATTAATTCTCATATTTTTAATTCTATTTTTAAAGATGTATTGAAAGTACTTTACACTATAATATGACATTGTGTAGGTGTGCATCACGGTAAGTCATTACTGATAGATTAACTCCACCACATTTGAGTTCCTCCTTCACAATGCAGCAGACACCCTCTCCCCAATTATTTGTCCCTTCTCAATTTCTCTCCTATAAGCATTAACTTCTTTTTACTCATTGAAAGTATGTTTTGTTTAGTTTGTTTACTTGGTTTCTCTGTATAACTGCATGAGTGATATCATAAAATTCTGAATTTTTAATGACATGAAATAAAATTTTCTCTAATTTAAGACAGTGTCTGTTTTGTGTCTATTTAAGAACATCTATGTGTATATAGCACGTATAACTAGAAATTTGGGGTTTATATATGCTTAGATATATTAATAATTAAAAAATTTTTAAGAGATGTTGGGAATTTATAGAAAGATTGGTTTGGTGTGATGTTTTGGTTGCTACACCAAAATCCTTGCGTGACACACAGATTGGTTTGGTTCAATTAGAAAGTGACAGGGGAATGGAACCCATCCCTGAAGAAAAGAATTTTTCCTTCTTAAGGAACATTATTTGCTAAACAATAGAGATATTTTTAGAGGTGTCAACCTCTTTTTAAAATGAGGATGATGCATATAATCTTTCAAAAATAAACCTCACTTTTTCATTATCTCTGTGTCATTCAATTCAATGTAAACATTTCATTAACCTTGAACAGGTAAGAATGGATTATTTTTGCCCAACAACGAATTGCTTTTTAAATGTATCTATATTTTATGGCATCAACTAAGAACAGTAAATTATAGAAAATATTTGAAAAGGAATATTTTGTTGTTATTGTTTTATTTAATTTAGGGAAAATGATTCATATATCTTTTGCATTTCCCAATTCTCTTTATCATAACATCATATTACAAAATTCACTTTGTAACATAATTGGGCCAAGAGTAACATAAATATTATTATCATAATATTAAGCAGAAACGTTTATTAAGTGAATCCATGTATAAGCATGTGATTTAAGCATATTGAAAGTATTGGGGTATCATATCTTGTAAAAATCATACTATATAAAACTAAGAAGAAAGATAGTGATGAGATTTTTCAAAGTGGTTCTGATTCTACTTGTAACAAACAGCGTTCTTTAGTTAGGAATTAATTTCAATATTAAGTGAATCTGAAAATGTTGAAGAGATGTTAATGTTTTCATGTCTTTGTTAGAGTGTTTACTTAGAAGAAAATGTCTTCTGAATTGCATTTACCAGTAACTGTATTTTATATGGAAGATGGATAGTATTTATAATTTATATAATAATGTACGTATTGAAGAATTTGACTATTTCAATGAAGAGACCTACAAAATAAAGTTTTTGAATTAAAATAGAAGTGGCTATGTGAGGCTAATTATATAGAGATTTTCCTTTATGATTTGTGCAATTAACATCTGAAAGTTTTCAGAAGAAAATTATCATTCACCATGTTGCAAGATTTGAGGAACTTTTTTAGTTTGGTGAGATTATGTACACCAGATAAGTCCAATGTGTATAGGATTTGAATAAATTTACTGTATTTTACTTTGGAAATGGTATTACATTGAAAATTCCTTAAAATATTCTTAATTCTTGCTTCTTTTTCACAAATAACTGGATTTGCCATTTTTCACTTTGCAGCTTTTTGTAGTTCAACTTTTGATTTACATATTAAACTTATTTTGTTCATCAAGTAATTATAGGGTGAAGTAAAATGTGTTTGTTAAAAGTTGAGGTATAATAGTTCAGTGATTATAGAACAGTATATTTTTATTGCAAATTCTGCTGATGCTGCTTCAACACCCATATCTTTTGGAATATTAGTTATACTTTGCTCTTCAAATTTATGTTCCCATTGGATGATAGGGAACCATGTGTAATGGATAGAAGAATGACGAGAGCTTACAGAAGAGTGGACTCAAAGAGAGAATAAAGAGGAGGCCTCTTCCTGAAGGAAATGGTTATCTCCTAACAGGAATGTATGACATATGCTGGTTCAGAAAGTCACGGAGTTCATTGAGCAAGCAATTTTAATCATTGCCCCTCTACGTACATTAAATAGGTAATGAAACATTTTAAATTAGTTTTAGATTGTAGTAACCAAAGGCATGCCAATGTCATCTTAAACACATGAAATTGGTTTCGTAACGTTATCTATTAGCCACTAAGTATGACCATTTTAAGACTGAGTTAACAATTGCGCTTTTTTTTGTCATGATCAAACACTCAAAATTTGTTGGGAGAATTTGTTAATTATGGAGTAATGTTTAAATACCTGACCACATTACTATATAATGTGAAAAATTGAATACGGTAAAAGAAATTATTAATTTTCCTTTTCTCAGGCACAGAAAAGCCTCAGGATGACCACGTTTTGCATGGACTATACTTCTGTCCCATTTGTGTCCAAAACTTTTGTTCTGAAATTGTTTTTATAATATATGGTGTTTATATTTTTTTATTTTAAGATTCTTATTTTATTTTGATTAGTTTATCAGCCCTGGATCTGAAGCCCAGGTCCCCTGTTTTTAGAGACTCTGCCCTAGTTGCCTGACTTTCAAGGGGTGGCTTGTTCTAAAATCTTGACCTTTGTCCATAGTTAACATGCTTAGAAATTATTATAAGTACTCATCTTCTTTGCAGTGAGCTTGATTCTAGTGCTCTTCAAATTAACACACAATATGGAAGCCGTCTAGCACATACTGAAAACAATGAAACAATGCACTACTCCTGCAAGGTTTAAAGGTTGAAACTGTGCTGATATGTTGAGGAGTATTCCAGAGAAGTAACCCAGTGGATCAGCTTGAAAATCACTAACAAGATGTTCAATCACACATGAACACTCTCATGTGCTTGAACACAAAAACATGTGCAAGGAAAAGACTGAACGCAATAATGACATGGAGTGTAGAAATAATACTGATTATGTGCCTAACTTCAGAATAAGTGTTGAATTGTTGATGTATTTTTCATGCAATAAGTATAGGAAGAGTACACATAATAGAATTGTTTGATTCAGCATAAATATTAGGTGAACCTGCTTCTTACCGCTTAATATTCCTTGACAGAAGACCAATTAACAGTTCCTTTTCTCCCCATGCTGAAATCCAAATGAAAATTATGACTGTAACTTCATAGAGTTTACACTTAAATAAAATTATAAAGAATAAGCAATGTCCATACTAGTTAGTGGTCAACTTGCCATTTTTTTAATAGAGCCTTAACATATATGTTAAGGATAAATAACACATTGTAGATACTAATGGGAATCTATCACCTTAAAAATTTTAAGTAAAGTCATCCCAAAGTTATGTGAGTTGAATTTTATCATATTTAAGTATGAAGCAAAATTAGTTTTAACTGAAAATAATAAATTAAAGAATTGAGCCATGAGGAGGTAAACTGAGAGCTGAAAGAGTGGAGTCATTATTGTAATGAAACATAATTCAGGTTTTGCATTTTTACTGTTCACATGCAACAATGAAATCAAATATCTAAACTTCAGGGCAAAGAAATATAACCCAAAGTAGGCACAAAGACTACACAATTTTTTTAAACTTACATTTAATAGGAACTATATTACATCACAATTTTTGGACTCTGACATTTGTAGTTCTGTTTTTATAAGGAAAGGGAAAAAATAATTGGAAGCCCTGCTGATCTCAATTCAGATATATATATATGTGCACACATATATTTATATTCAGATATACATATACATATATATACAAGTTAAAGACAAAATAACTTTAACTTCTGATTAAATCATTTCTACAGATGAAATATGAAGAAATGAAAGCAGAAGACATTATGCGAGGATCTTTTATACATTTGTCTCGTAACTATCACAAATATATATCTTCATTTTCTCTACCCATATTCAGTGATAGTGTACTCTTTTATAATTAATAATTATATAATAATAATTACATAATGATTAATCTTTTAAATTTATTTTAGGTTTCAATTCTGATGTCGCTTGTGACTGCATCTTTTACAAACATATTAATCAATTTTCAGATGCTATATTCTTGGAGAAATACTTATTTTGATTCATTTGTACTTTTTCGGATAATTTAAACTGTTATAATAGTGTTTAAAATGTGGAGAAGAAATAGGACTTGTCTTTACATTTTATCCAGTAGTTGCAAATATTGTGCTGGTATTCCCATTTGCTTTATTGACGTATTAATTTTTCATGGTAGATTTGTGCTATATATATAACGAGGAAGTTAATCACAACTTAGTTATAAAGAACACGTTGAATAATTTTAAAAAATTTAAAAATAAGGTACAACTTTTTAGCTCAGCAGCTAAGGTACAGGTGATGTAAATACAAGAAGCCTAATTCAAGATCATTGTTTAGGGAGAGGGACAATAAAACAGAAATATGTATTGCATCTTTTTTCTCAGTATGAAGTAAGAAACTTACCATGTGATCCAGAGTGAATACCACAGTTTCCAACTTCCTCTCAGTTTATGTTAATTGGATGTCAAATATCTAACCTGTGTCAATTATCCTGCTTTAAATATATCTTAGTAATGTGCTTTGTATCTATCTCTGAAATGCGCGTCCAACTCCTTAGCAACCTTTTTCATAGCTCACTAGTTATTATCAAACTTGCAGTGAAAAGGAATCAGTGACATCTGTCAATTTAAAAGAATACATTTGAAACTGACAAGAGTAGAAAGAAAAGCTAAAACAAAGATTCACACACAATTATTCAATATAAACATTATAATATATAATTAGTATTACCTGTGACTAATATTGCCCATCTTATTCTTGTCTTATTTATATGAGGTAAAGCTTTCTTTACCAGAGGACAGATTAATTTAGGACTAAAACATCATAAATAATGTCTCTGGTAAAAAGACATGTAATTTATCAACATCACAATTTGCACCCACATTTCATAAAATTGGGGATCCTCTATAGAATTTTGTTAGCATGTGATGATGGCATCATTTGCATAGCAATTATTCACTTTATAGGTTTGATTATCCTTGTAGGTATTTTCCTCTTTTGATTAGCTTTTCTTATTAAGTACTTACATTTTATTGTGTCGTTTGGTTTCTAAGTTTGAATTTTCATTTTTAAAGAACTTACGTTTTGATATTCTCTCAGTTAACACAATGCCATATGGCATTATTGTTTTATAGGTATGAGTTTAAATATCAATCTATTTCTTTTACTTTCTTGCATATACTGAGAATTAATTTTTCACATTAATAATGATGGTGGTGTTGAAGATAACTACAATAATGGTGTGAGTTCTGTTTTTCTTCTCTTTGACAAGCACCTGACATTTTTCAATTAAAAAATGGATTCATTTAAAATCAGCAAAATTCATTTTTCTTCCTAATTTACTCTAAACTATGCATTCAAGTCAACCCTTCTTTGTAGTAATTGCTTCATATATAATATGGAAATAAACCTAGTATCACTGATTTTCACAGCAGTGTTCTTAACATATCATGATCTTAGATTCAAGAAGTTTTACTGGGAGACTTTGAACTAGCTCTCTGACTGGGAAATTTCAGAGGAAAAAGCAGACTCTACCCACACCGTTCAGTGCATTTCAAAATCTGTGGTTAAAAGAGCACAGGGGACTTGACTGGAAGAGTCCAGGCGCTGGAGAACAGTGGGGAGGGAGACCCATCCTCCTATCCCCAGTCTTTGTAGGTATACAAAG
Source organism: Solenodon paradoxus (assembly GCA_004363575.1). Taxonomy (NCBI): domain Eukaryota; kingdom Metazoa; phylum Chordata; class Mammalia; order Eulipotyphla; family Solenodontidae; genus Solenodon; species Solenodon paradoxus. Next base: position 48,568 of record RJWH01004854.1, on the reverse strand, counting down.
AGGTCAAAGTCAATCTTGTTCCTTTGCCAAGAGGCTGGGGAGAGCAAAACCAGCCTAATCACCCATAGGAGTTACAAAAATCTCTCAGGTCCAGATAGCATTGCTAGTGAATTCTACCAACCACTCAAGCTAATCCCCATTCTTTTCGCATTTTTCCACAATATTGAAGAGGGAAAACTCCAAGATACAGTCTATGAGGCCAATATTACTCTGATCCCTAAACCAAAAATATCACCAAACACACACACACTCTCACACTCATTAAAGAAAAATTAAAAACTATAAACCAATATTACTGATGAATATAGATGAAAAAATTCTCATTAAAATCATGGCAAACCAAAATTAACAGCTCATTTAAAAAAAATACACCACGCTAAAGTGGGATTCATTCTAGGGATGTAAGGATAAGGATAGGTTAACATGAAAATCAATCAATGCATAGCACTAAATCAGCAAAGAGAAAATAAAAAGTCATATTATCATTTCAGTAGAAGTAAAAAAAAAAAAAAAACATTGGCAAGAATCAATACCCACTCACAATAAAATTCTCATGAAAATAGGAAAAGAAGGACACAGGTCACCATAATAAAAGAATTACAAAGCAAACTCATGGACTACCCAATATTCAGTGATGAAAAACTGAAAGACCTTCTTCTAAGTCCTGGAAAACAAGTTTGCTATCTCTCACCACTACTATTCAGCATCATCCTAAAAGTGCTGACCAGAGCAATAAGGCAAGAAAAACATAATAAAGAATCAAAATTGGAAAAGAACTAGAACTATCATTATTTGCAAATGACATATTATTTCTGGAAACCCTAAAATCTCTACAAAAAAGTTGTTGGAAACAATAAATGAGTATAGCAAAGGAGAAGGCTATAAAATACTCAAAAATCAGTAACATTTGTATATGCAAACAATTAAATAAAGGAAAAAGCAATTAAGGAAGAAATCCCATTTCCAATACATTAAAAAAAAAAAGATTCAAAAACCTGGGAATAAACCTAACAAAGTAGGTGAAAGACCTCTACAATGAAAAGTGTAAGACTTTAGCAAAATAATAGAAGAAAATCAAAAGCATAGAAGAATATTCCATGTTCATAGATTAGAAGCATTGTCTTAATTTAAATGACAATCCTACACAAAGCAATAATGCAATTCCCATCAGAATTCCAGAGACATTTTTTAAGGAAATTGAGTAAACACCATCAATTTTGTTTGTAATCACCAAAGACCTTCAATAGCCAAAGCTATACTGAGGGGATTGAAAAAAAAAAAGTAGAAGAATCACACTTTCACTTCAAACTATACTACAAATCTATTCTCATCAAAACAGTATTATACTAGAACAAAAACAGAGATCGGTGAAATAAAATTGAGAGTCCTGAGGAAAAACCATACCTATATGAACAGTTAATCTTTGACAAAGGTGCTGAAAACATGCAATGGAAGGACAATCTATTCAATAAAAGATGTTGCCACAACTAGACAGACATCTGCCAAAAATGGAAATCAAATTATCATTAGCACCATACACAAAAGCTAACTCAAAATGGATCAAAGAACCTGATATATAATCTGAAACCATAAAATATTTGGAAGAAAACGGATGGAAAAAGTTCTGTGACTTCAACCTCAAAGAGAGGTTTGGGGAAAGAACAGCTACAACAGAAGTAACCAAAGTCAAGCTAAATAATGGGGACTATATCAAACTTAAAACCTTCTGCACAGCGAAAGAAAGCACCACTAAAAAACACAACCCATTAATTTTGAGAAAACGTTCATAGATAAGAACTTAATTTCCCAAATACAAAAATAGCACATACGTGTCACAACAAAAAAGCAAAACTGGGCCATAGTTTTTTGGATACAGAGAAGACACACAAATGAACTACGGACACTTGAAAAAAATGTTGTAAATCACTGATCATCAGAGAAATGTAAATAAAGAAACACAATGAGATACAACCACAGACCAGTGAGAAAGACATATTCAAAAGTTTAGAAATAACGTAGATTGGAGGAAATGCGGAGAAAAAGGAACCCTCCTTTATTGTTGGTAGGAAAGCAAAATAGTGAAATCAATCTGGAAAACAGTATGGAGATTCCTCCAAAAAAAAAAAAAAAGAAGTACATGATCCAGAAATGCCACTCTTAGGCTTATATCCAGGGAATACACAATCTCTTAAGGGAAAATATCTGCACTACTATGTTTACAGTAGCACAGTTCACAACAGCTTAAACATGAAAGAAATCTAAATGTCCATGAACAGATGACAAGATAAAAAATCTGTGGTCGGTATACTCAATGGAATTCTGTGCAACTCTTTAAAAAAAATGAAATTCTGCTCTTTGCAACAATTTGAATAGAAATGGAAGCATTTATATTTAATGAAGTAAGTCAGAAGGAAAGACAGGATGATTTCACTCATATGTGGAATATAATACAATGAAAAAAGCAGACAAAGCTGCAAAAAAATAACAGGGCACAAGGATGGCTGCCAGGGGGTCTTGAGGGGGGAGCAAAAGAGAGACGAAACAAGCAAATGACACTAGGACTCTGGTGGTTGGTGTGGTGTGTTATACCCCTAGATTGAGCAGTGACTTCAATATCTCCAATCATTTTCCTTATATTTTTATACTTTCTGAAATTCAGGTCCAAACATGTGTGAGTAGAACTAAACCTTTTACTTACAGTTAAAAATGTAAAAATGTCAAGTTTCAGCACATTTGTTTTATGGTGTTAAGTGCTGGTAATATATCACAGTTGCTGCAAATTTTATTGCCAGATATATGAAGAATTCATTAGATAAGCATGAATATAGACGAGGAGTTAGGATAATTGTATCAATATATAAAGAAGAAATAACACAAGCAAATATCACAACATTTTTCATGATACAGATGAACACATATTTGTTGTGTTCTCATCATTAGATAATTAACAACTTTATTGCAATAACTATATAATTAAAGCAAAAGAAAAATGCTAGAGTATCTTACTCTGAGATAGTTACAACTAACACTATGATACTTTTATAGGTCATTTTAAAAGTGATTTTGTGTATGATATACAAGCTATGTTTGAAAAACTAAATTATTTCTTTTCCTCTATTTTTGCATTCACTGTCATTATATCTAGGATAAAGTATTGACATATTCTAACGACTTTCTCCCCTATTCTTGTAGGGAAGATATCTATACAGATGTATTTAATCTGATATATACATAACATGCATGATAGCCACTGGTATAAGTTTGCTTAAATCATTTTTAAAACTATGCTCCCACAGAAGGTGATTTTTGAATCTAGGAAAACATTTATCAGATTTATTGCTTTGCAATTATGCATATATGCTGTTATTTAATGTTTATTGTCATCCTGGTTCTAAATCACTGTTATAATTCTATGGTAATTAATAATAGTTTCCAATAAGTTATATATAAATGAGTATACTACATCAATCCTAGTCAACAATTCTACTGAGAGGACACTGAATATAAAATTAGCAATGGAATAATTTGCCATTTGATGGCATATACATACATGTATACCCTCAGGCAACATATATATGGAATCAGTACTGATAAGCATTACTCATGGTTTAATGAAGCAAATTATTTACATAACAATTTTCTCAGGGCCATTATAACATCCTTATTTCTTAAAGTGTATATCATGGGATTGAACAAAGGAGTCAGAATAGTGTAGAAAAGAGAAAGCACTTTGTCAGTTCTTGCAGAGTGACTGGTCTTGGGTTTTAAATAGGTAATAATGCCTGATCCAAAGAGCAACACAACAATCATTAGGTGAGATGAGCAGTTGGAGAAGGCTTTGGCCCGACTTGTGGTTGAGGGCAGTTTAAAGACTGTGGCAATGATTTTGCTGTAAGAGATAAGTATCAACAGAAATGGAATGGTCCCAAACAACAGAGCAACCATGTAGACCATCATCTCATTTAGAAAGGTCTCCCCACAGGCCAACTTGAGTATTGGGGGGATGTCACAGGAGAAGTGATCAATGAGGTTAGAACCACAAAAAGGCAGAGAGAAAATCTGGTAAGTCTGTCCTATCTGAACGGGAATTCCACTGATCCAGGAGGCAACCACCAGTTGGACACAGAACTTGTGGTTCATGATGAGAGGATAGTGCAGAGGGCTACAAATGGCCACGTAGCGGTCATAGGCCATCACTGTCAGAAGGAAACACTCAGAGGCTCCCAGCGTAAGAAGGCAGCACATTTGTGCAGCACAGGCAAGTAGAGAAATTCTTCTTTTCTGGGTGCAAAGATTCACAAGCATTCTGGGGAGAGTAATTGATACATAGCAGATTTCCAAGAAGGAAAAATTTCCCAGGAAAAAATACATGGGAGTCTGAAGACTAAGATCCAATTTTGTTATTAGAAATATGATGCCGTTGCTTATCAAGATAACAATATAAATGATTAAAAACATACCAAATAAAAACCATTGGAGATGGGGAAAATCAGCAAACCCCAAGAGAAAAAATTCCATCAAATCAGTTAGATTTTCTTCTGGTGGTTTTCCTTGGTGTATCATCTATGAGGAGAAATGCAACAAGTGATTTTCATCCTACTTTTAAGCATTTATGCTGGCAATTAATATTGTATGAAAATATGATATCTGTTCAAGAACACTATAATTGTTTCTACTTCAATAATGTCACCAATTTATTTCCCACTCTCTCAGAATAGATCCTACAGTGATGACTGAAATTTCATTTACATAAATCTATATGGAGAAAATCTTTCTATGTCATATAGATGTAAAGTGTCATACCAAAAATATTTAAAGAACTCATAAAAGTCAGCATCAGAAGAAAAAAAAACACAATCAGATCCCCCAAATGGGCAAGTGATCTGAATAGATATTTCTCCAAGAAGATATTCAACAGGAACATGAAAAGTTATTTCTTCTCTCTTGTTATTAGGGAAATGCAAATCAAACAACCGTAGAATGTCACTTGATATCTCTGTAATGGTTTATATCCAAAATAGTAGATAAGAAATGTTAGCAAGGATGCTGAGAAAAGGGAATAGCTTTACATTGTTGATGAGATCGTAAAATTGGTGTAACTGTTTGTAAAGGTGTATGGAGCTCCCTGAAAACATTGAGAATGGACATTCCATCATCATATTATTCCATGTCTTGGTGTTTGACTAAAGCCACTAAATCTAAGAGATATGTGCATCTCCATGTTTGTTACAGCAGTATTTACAAGCCAAGAATTAAGAAAAAGTTAAGTACCATTGACAGAAAAATGGATGAAGATAATATAATCTATATACACAATGGAATAATTCACAGTCTTAAAACAGATAAAATAGTGGTATCTACAAAAACATAAATGTAATGAGAGGGTATCACGCTAAGTGAAAGGAATCAGACAGATAAAAATCAGAAGATCTCACTCATATGTTCACTATAAAAAAAAAAAAACAACAGAACAACAAAGCAGAGTCAATGAACAGATTAAAAAATACTAACCCTTGGACACTAATAATAAAGTTGAGTTTATGAGCAGGGTATGAGTGGAGGTAGAAATTTGGGGTGATGGTTGTTTAATGGACAATGGTGGAGGACTATTAGATATTTGGTGGTGGACAGTGGGTGCTGTAATATACTTGGTGATTAATAAACCTCCTAATCTAAATTTACATGACTTATAAATTAGTTACCTCAATTTAAAAAAAAAGTATTTTTCTTTTAAAAGAAGAATCCATATGCTTTCTGCGCACAGCACAGCATAAATCAGACTATCCTCTGCTACCAGATGCTGGATAATTGGAAATCAATGCAGATTGGCTAATGAACTTAGTATTAGGTCTCACTTTTAATTAACTATATTTCTTAACAATCCTCTCTTACTTCTTAAGGAATTTTCTCTATCACACTACTCTGTCATCTCTATCACAGTGACTGTGTCATAAATTATCTTCCCTAACACATTTCAGCTGCCAGATTCAACCCTTCATTTCCCTCACATCACTTCATAATTTTGAGCATATAGATAGTTATTATATAGTTCATATTAATGGACAATTTACAAAAAAAGGAATATTCTACAGCAGATGGGGTATAAAACATTTATCTTTTGGTAGGATAGTAAGTGGCTAATGTGAAAGAATTTTATTCAGGAAAAGTTTCCCATGAGCACAGATGAAATAGTAACAACTAAGAGTAATCCTGGGAAAAGAGAATGACTAGAGTGTCTTTATTACCTGTGTACTCGTGGGTTTTGTTTTATCTTGTGTACTGCATGGAGCTCTGGTATCTTTATTGTTCTTCAAAAAATAACACCAGATGTTGTCCCTAAAGTAATTTTTCTTTAATGATAATTATATTGAGACAAATCCTTTGAGCATTTGCACATATTTTTGTGATGATAAATCAATGCTTATTTTATTTTTATTAAACTAGAGTTTTAATCTTGACTCCATGACTTATCTGTGTGATTTTAAGCATTCCTTAAATTGTGTAAGTTTTGCTTCCTAAATTGTGGTAATTTTACACGATGGACTGGATATGAATTCTGGCTCTCTATGTAATAACTGTGTGAATTCTTGCAAATTTGTTAATCATCTGGTGTTATAAGTCACAACCCTAACATTGATTAAAATGTTAATCTGACTTGTAGTATTAATTTCTTTAGCAAATATAGAAAGGCTTGAAGAATTCCTGGTATTTAAAGAAGTCTATGTTATTAAAATTAAATTCTGGCACAGCCTGGTGGCTCAAGTACTAACTCGTGATGATGGTACATACAAACCCTTAAAGAACTATCTTTTCTCACTCTTTTCCTCTCTCCCTTCCTAAGTCTTTCCTTCCTTAAAAATGCTTCCACTTTGTCTATATTCTTCTTTAAAAAAAGCAAATGTTTTGCTTTGTCTCATATGACTGATAGGAAAATAGAATGAAATCTTAAAGCAATCATCATAATGCTAGAAACATGTCAAAATTTTAAGATAGGAATCTGTTGCCAAATTTTTGTTGATAATTTTACCTCTATTCTGAGATCTTAATACCAAGAATACACATCACTCTTTAGTCCAGGGTATGGAAATTTGGCTAATTTCTTTTGTATGCCTTTCTGCTTAGTAACCATGAAAGGTGAAGACTGTTTTCCAACTTGGGATCAAATAAAACTTGAAAAATGCTAATATACCTACTATGCAGCTGAGTTTTTAATTCTGAAGTTAAGTTAATCAACAGACATTTCTGAAGTAAAATCATAAATCTTAAAACAAGAAAAGTATAAATCCAAAAGATAATAGATTCCAACAATTATGTACCATTTTATGAATGTCAGCATTTAGTAAAAGTAACAACTCAAATAAATGATTATCTGTGATTATATATGCACATATATATGTACTTATTTAACTATACAAACCAATTACTGATGATTAACTCAAAAGCGATTACAGAAAAAACAAAAGATTTGTGTGTTTTGAGCAAGAGGTGAGTAAGGTATAAAATGTGCTCTCCAACATAATTTTATATATGTATAAATATACATATCTTATAAAATATTAAATTCTTATTAATCAAGGAAAATGACTTAACATTCTGATAGTTTTATTTTAAATTCAGGTGTCTAGTCACTGAATAAATTCAAATGATTATGAAGATGTGTAACAATATTCTAATTCAGATATGGGAAGCCCAACAAACTTCTGCTGTATTTGTGTATTTCATATAAGTTAGCAACTTCATTCTTAACATTTAACTTAAAATGTAAAATTCTTTAGACTGCTTTGCAAAGCACTTCATATTATTTTATTTCTTTAAAATAAATATTCTATGCATTTGGCAAATTTAGTAAATCTATTTCCTGGATTATTTTGCTTAAACCATCTATTACATTGTTAAGCTAAATACATAAATAATATATTTACTGCAATGTTAGATCAAAATACTTTCTTATAATATTATGTGCACCTAGAAAATACTTCAACTTTTACAGTTATAAGTATTTGAAAGTAATTTAACACTAATAATTGCTAATTCATCATAAATTAATAGAATAATAATACAACATTTCTTTGAGAAAGCAACATGATACCATATTTAAATATTAACTTTAAAGTTAAAATAATATGAACTTAAGCTTCGTATCAGTATAAAATAGTTGATATTTACCTTTCTATTTGGAAAATTCTTATTCTTTCTCACTATACAGGCCTTAATTATTTAAAAGTGCTGACATTGAAACTGTTCCCTAGACTGTACTCAAGGCATATTTAGAGTATTCTGTTTCTTCTAAACAAAAAGTGTCTTTAAATAAAAATAGTTGCCTCCACCCCAGGGATCTCTTCTATATGACCCATTTGAATTTTCAAGTAAAAGCATCTCTGACTCTCTGTGATTTGTTATATTTTCTTTTTCCCAGATAGCTTTCAATATACCCTGAATCTTTCTTCAGTCTCTTCATGGGCTAAGAAGTACATAATATTTGTGTTCTTACACATAAATAAAGTCTTGAGCATATTGGAGAGAATCCAAAATTGTCACACATCCAATTCACCTTGTTTATTATAAATTTTCCCTGTGGGAACCCTATTCCTATTAGCCTGAGCCCATGAATGTGCTTTTTTTTATTTTCTCCTCTATATCAGTTTTCTTAATCCCTAATTAGAAGCTGACCTGTTTATTAATTGTACTAAATATTCTGATGATAAATATTTATTCTCTTCTAAGGAAGTAGACCTTGGAATAAATAAAACTAATATATTCTTGGTTTCCTCATGACTATGTGAGCATTATAAATATATATATATTTAAATGCATATATATGAAGGAAAATTTCAGTGTATATAACAAGTATAATTATAAATATTGGATTCATGCATGCTTAGACATATTATTAAACAAAAATGTTTAAGAAATGTTGGCAATATAGAGAAAGATTGATTTGGTCAGTCATTTTGATTCTAACACCAAATACCTCCAGTGGCACACAGATTGTTTATGTCAGTTAGAAAGTGATGGGGAATGGAACTCATCCCTGCAGTAAAGGACATTTTCTTCCTGAGGAGCACTATTTGCTATAACAAAAGATATATTTTAGGAGGTGTTAGCCTCTTTTTAAAATAAAATTGGTTTATATAATCTTCAGTACTTGTTTATATAGTGCAGATTACTATTGCATTCAGTCTTTTCCTTGCAAATATGTTTGTGATTGCACACCTTCCTTAATGTGCTCAAGTTAATCCAATGGATTCCTTTTCTGGACTATTCCTCAAGGCAAGAGCATAATTTCAATGTACAGATTTTAATTCTTGAGGGAGTTGCGCATTTCTTCTTTGTTTTCAGTATGTGCTAGATTGCTTCTATATTGTGTGTTATTTTGAAAGTTGCTAGACTTAAACTCACTGCAAAGAAGATAAGTACCTATAATCATTTCTAAGCATGTTAGCTCTGGACAATGGTCAAGATTTTAGAACAAGTTGCCCCTTTGAAGCTCAGGCAACTAAAGCATAATCTGTAAAAGTCATGGGCCTGGGCTTCAGACCCAGGGCTGCTAAAAATAGATTAATTAAAATAAAATAAATCTTAAAACAATAAAACCATATCTTATAAAAACAATTTTAGAACAAAATTTATGGGCACAAATGGGGCAGGAGCATAGTCCATGCAAAACTTGGTCATTGGGAGGCTTTTCTGTGCTTGAGAAAGGAAAGTCAAGTAATTTATTTTACTGTATTCTATTTTTTGCATTATATAGCAAAGTACTCTGGGTGTTTAACTATTACTCCATAATTAACAAATTCTCCCACTAAAATTTTGATTTTATAAAAATGACAAAAAAGAAAAATTGTTAACTCGGTCTCAAAATGGTCAGACTTAGTGGCTAATAGATAACATTATAAAACTAATTTCATGTGTTTAAGATGACATTGGCATGTGTTTTGTTACTATACAACCTTAAACACTTTTAATTATGTTGTACATACATACTTACTGTATGTAGATTGACAATGATTAAAACTTTGTTGAATCAATCCTGTGTCTTTTTGAACTAGCATATGTCATACATCCACATTAGAAAATGACCATGTCCTTCAGGAAAAGTCTTCCTCTTTATTCTCTTCATTGAGTCCACTCTTCTGTTAGCTCTCTTCATTCTTCTATCCACTACACGTTATTCCCTATTGTCCAATGGAAATGTACATCTGAAGAGCAAAATATAACTAATATTCCAAAAAAAATTAGTGTTAAACAGCATCAAAAGAATTTGCAATAAAAATGCTCTGTTCTGTCATCACTGATCTATTAGACCTCAATTTTTAACATACATATTTTACTCACCCTGTAATTACTTGATGAACAAAATAACATAGTTTCAAATATTTAAATCAAAAGTTGAACTCCAAAATTTTACAAAGAAAAAAGTGGCAAAGTCAGTTATTTGTAAAAGGGAGCAACAATTAAGAATATTAACAAAATTTTCGCTGTAATACCACTTGCAAAGTAAGACACAGTAAATTTATTCAAATCCATTATACATTGGCTTTATCTGGTATACATAATCTCACCAAAATAAAAAGTTTCCTCAAATCTTTCAGCATGGTAACTGGTTTCTTTCTTCTGAAAACTTTCAGTTGCTATTTGCACAAATCATAAAGGAATATCTCTATATAATTAACCTCACATAGCCACTTTGTTTTCATTCAAAAACTTAATTTTTCTCCTCTTCCATTGAAATAATTAAATTTGTGCACATTGTAATATTAATTACAGATATCATCTATCATCAAAATGTATAGATTTCCTATATTTAAAGTTCATAACAAAATTTTCATCTGAAAAATTCTAAATAAAACCCAGTTACTGGTAAATGCATTTCAGAAGGCCTTTTCTTCTAGGAGAACAAATACACTAAGATAAATATAAAAACATCAACATCTCTTTAGCATTTTCAGATTCACTTAACACTGAAATTAATTCTTACTAAGAAGACTCCATTTGATACAAGCAGACTGAGAAACGTTTTGAAAAAGTTCATCACTCTCTTTCTTCTTGGATTTATACAGTAAGATTTTTTTTCAAGATGTAATATCCTAATACCTACAATATGCTTAAATACATGCTTACTACATGGTATCACTTAATAAGTGTTTCTCCTTAATATTATAATAATATTGAAGCTGATCTTCACTGTATTGCCCCATTGTTACAAAATACTTTGAAATTTCTCATTTTTTGCTACAGCAAAGAAAATTAGAAAAATACTAGGAATATATGAGTAGTTTTTTCCCAAATAACAACACAATTTTGCTTATTAAAATTTTCTGTAACTGATTATCCTTAGTTGATACCATAAAACATAGATACATTTAAAGAGCAATTCAGTATGAGCACAAAAATAATTCATTCTACCTATCTGAGGTTAACAAATGCTTACATTTATTGTTTTAATTGTAAGAAACAGAGATAATGAAAAAGTGAGGTTCATTTTGAAGAATGTACTATCATAACTCATTACCATTTAACCCAAGATTAATCTTCATGAGGGGACTTGTTCCTTTCTTTTTAAACATGCCCCTATCATTTCCTCAAGATTATTTTATCATCTTTAAATGGAAATATTTTCATAGTTTACTTCTGATAAAATGAGAATCTGGATTAAATCAAGCTAAGATAGTTGAAAAGGCACCAACTAAATGATTCCAAATTCTAGACTTTTATTCTAGGAAGTATTTTGATATAATATTTAGTACATATTATATATATATATATATACAAAAAATATAAATATAATACATTATATATATATACATATAAACCATAAAACTAAAAAAACCCAAAAACCTGATTAAAAAAAATATATGATAAGATCTGAAGACAGACTTCTCTGAAGAAGGTATGCAATGGCCAACAGATGTATGAAACAATGTTCTGTCTTTTTTGTTATTAAGGAAATGAAAATCAAAACAACCATGATATATCACTTCACACCTTTGAGAATGGCTATTATTCAAATACCAAGAAGCACTCATTATTGGGGAATATGTGGGGAGAAGGGGTGTCTTATATACTGTTGGTGGGAGCGCAAATTGATGGGACCACTCTGAGACAGAAATCCCAAATGATTTAGTTAACTTATACCCAAATATTACTAGTTTGAAGAGATAGGTGGACCTCTATTTATATTACTTCAACATGATACTAGCCAATGTTACAAAGTAACCAATGAGATCAAAGAGACATGCCAGAAGTTATTGATTTCAGGAGGAGATTTATTATAAGCCGGCTACTGTGGGGGTAATAGGAAAACCCAAATCTCGTGGTAACCTGTGTGGGTAACTCAGGGTTTATATACATACAGGGAGGTGCAGAGAACAAAGGCAGTTAATAATTTTTGATAGGCACAATCATGGCTTCCATAGAGTTACATTTTTAACATTTTTCCATTATCTAAAGTTTCAGTCAAATTAATTAGCCAGGAGCCAGACATAGTCTGCAATTCTCCAAGAGCACCCAGGTGTGTTGGGACATGTGCCCAAACTGCCCAAACTTAAAATTGATAGCCTAAAGGTGTCTATGACCAGTGAAGCATTCTGCATCCATAACACATTGTTCTGAACTTTCCTATTGGGAGCCTGGAGGCTGACCTGTGAGCTAAGAGTAACCCAGTAAATAAAAAGTTTTTCCAATTCCCCGTTTCACCAGGAGGTGAAAGTAGCCTAACTGCCAGTGAACACGTAAGTGGGTAAAAAGGAAGTAGTATATATACAAAATAGAATATTCCACTGTCAGTAAAATTGAATTCTTCCATTCGCATGATATGACTTAGTCTAGAAGATATTTTGCTTAACAAAATTAGCCAGAGAAGGACAGAGACAAAAATAAATCAGAAAAAGACAAGTACTATGCAATCTTAGTCATTTTTACATGTAAAGAAGCCAAACGAATGAACTAAATAAAATAAAGACAAACATTATTAAAAGATCATACTAGTAGTTACTAAAGGGAAGAGGAAGGTAGTCGGGTAAATTGAGTTGGAAGAGAGTATTTTGCAGTGAAAGATCGAAGTGGCCTTTTTTTAGTGAACTTTTTATAGTACATTCAGTTGTTGATGTATGACATGGCACACTTGAAACTTGAATAATGTAATGTAATTAACTTCAAAAATATGTTTGAAAAGTAAACAAAGCAATATGTACTAACAATAGATGTGCCCATAGGAAAGATTCATTGTGTTGCATTTATTTCATTTTATAAATTATCCAGATTTTTTAAAATAATACATGATTTGAAGGAAAGATTTTTTTATACATTTACATTTATTCTATATAATTTATTAAAAAAGCATCATATGTACTCTACAGTACAAACTTTTATATATTCTCATATGTCCCTGTTTCATCATCATTCAATAAATATTCTCTAAAGGTTTTCCATATATAGTATTCTTTACTATCATATATATTAAACAATTGATAATAATAAAATTATAGCATAAGCAATACAATATTTATGAAAGAATATTGAAACATGAATCAAAAGACAGCAAATACTAATTTTCAGTATATAGTTTCAAGTAAGATCTACTATATCTGAGATTTGCTAAAAGAAATCAAAAGATGGCTTAGAGGTGATGAGTCCTATGTTTGTAAATTGTTTCACTACACCACTCATTAAGAAAAAAAAAAACTATGAAAACTTATGCTTTGTGGAAATATATGTGTACATATACATATATGTTTACTCTCTTTAACATAATATGTTTATTTTTCTCATAGTATGTTTATTTTATTTACTCAAAGAAGAATATATAAATAAAAACTATCCATTGGTTTGATTAAGAGATTTGCTTTCTGTTGGTAGCAAATTAGTATATTATATGCATGTGTTGGTGTACAACTCACACTATATAATGCTATAATGTACAGTCCTTCAATAAAATTTAAGTTAAAAAAGAAAGAATTTGGGGACAGCTGATAGAGGGCTTTGAGTTTAAGTCTATGGAATCTGGAAATTAAACATTTTCAAAATAACAGGAAGCTTAGATAAATTATTAATCTGTTTGCATTTCATTTTACTAAACGAGAGAATGAGCAAAGATTTCACCTGATAATGGGCATAAAGTTGGATGTCAACACTGGAAATGCCTCCTCTTCAATTTTTTTCCCCTGGAGAGTAAGGCCCATTCTGTCTCACAGTGTTTTTTATTTTGCCAGTAAGAATCTTCTAACGCATTAATTCTTTGAGTTAAACTGAAATTCCTTTTGGAGACTAACCTCAAGAACTTACCTCATGGGGCCAGGAAGAATCAGAAGGTAAGAGGAGAGAAGGCATCATGGGTGGAAAGGTGGCAAGCCCCCTCCTGAGACTGGGCTTCCCTGGCTTGGCACTTGGTCAAAACCAAGGTTGACAGGGTGATGCATTAATCCTGAGGCCCACATGGGGCATCCCTCCCTGTCCCTCTGCCAGCTTCCAGTGCTTCCAGAACAGGGTCCCTTGCCCTCGCATTATCAGTTACAGTATGTTTTACTATAATTATTCATTTGTGTATGTATGTATCCACATATTAACACATTATGGCATTCATATTTTGGAATGCTAGGCATTTCTGTTATCATTTCAGCTTTATTATATACAAAAAATTTCTTACCATTTTAAAGAAGTCACATCAATTCCTGGGTTTACATTTCTTTCATCTTTCTAGTAGTAACTATATCTACTTTGTCCTCTTTCAATACTACTTATCCAGGGTAACTAACACCTCAGATCTGTTTTTCAAAGAATTACTCCAACAAATACTACTAATTTAATTTGTTTTTAAAGGAAGAGGCAGACATCAGGTTGAAGAGAGAGAAAGGAGGAAGAAGAATTTTATTTATTTAGTTGTTCATTTTAGTGGTTTTCCCAGGTCCTGGGCCATGAACCTTGGCCCTTGGGCTATAAGTGAATGATGGTTCAGCTGTAGGCTTAACCCTTGAATGACCAGGGTGCATCATAACTCAGTTCCCAGCAGCTAATGTTAGCTTAAATGTATTTATAAATTCTCCTGATTTTTGTGTTTGTGTTATAACTGTAGTAGGTATTATTCTAAGACGGTCCAAAGATTTCTCCCCTCTGTTGTGCACTACTTTCTCCCATTTGTTCAAACTCTGACATGGGTGTTACTGTAAAGGAATTTTGTACATGTAATTAAATACACATTCAACAACTTTAAACTAGAGTAAATTTAGAAGGACTAAGTTAATAGCACAAGCCATTTAAATGTAGCCAGAGACACAAACAAATATTAGAGATTCTAGGTGCAGGAAATGGGAGAGGATGGAAGACAGAGAGTACCATTGTCTTCTAGGAGGTTATAGATGTTTCTTTCGCGGAGTTCCAGAGAGGAAAATGTGTAACAGACCCAGGGGCAGTCAAGGGACTCTGGGAAATATAAATTAAATTAACCAATGGTCAATGTCTTAGGTAAGAGTTTTACTGGTCAATTTTTCATAAGAAAGAAGAAGACCCATATTTGGGGGACCCAGTCAAAGAACAGAGTTCAAAGCTGATAGCTCAGTTGATCTTGAGCTGCTCCATTTAACCTTTTCTGTACTCAAAAATGGTTGATGAGGTAACTTTCTTCTATACTCTTGAGCCTGAAGTTTTAGGGAAGGGTGGACAGAGAGCACTTAGGAAAATTAAATCTCTTGCTAGAGCTCATCTTCCACTGTGAAAGGAGCATTGACAGAGGGAACTGGAAACGGGGTCATCAAACCCTGTTGTAGAAAATCAGCACAGTGGAGATGCTGATGATTTCAGTGAAAAGGGGAAATTCAGCAAAAGACCCTCTTACAATGGGGAAGTTAATGACTTTCAGCATAGGTGGTTTTTACCTGGAAGCAGCTAGACATTGTTGGATGAAAGGGGAGGAGATTTTCCTTGAGATTCTTGATCCCATCTGTCTCAAATGATCCTGTTTCATAATTTCAGGAATTGGGTTCTTCTGATAATTTAACGGAGCATAGAATAAAATTTTCTTTCCCAGAATCATCAGACAACAATTTCGCTCATTCTGCGCCTTTATAGCCTCTGAGACTTTAGAGCAGAAAAATAAACACATCATGTCACACTTCTGACTGAGATAGCAAGTTTGAGTCTCGTTATGCATCATAAGAAAATTAATGCAATAGTTTAACAGCTATTGATTTAATTGTTACTGTTGTAGATATGGCATTCATGTACACTTGGCGAGTAAAAGTTCAATCACAATTTATCTCTGCAGTGTCAGTATGTCTAGTCTTTCTCTCGTGGCTAAAGAAAGACAAGCGGCTTTGTAAAAGCTGGGTAATGTCTAATACTACTCTGAAGAACCCAGTTCCTTTCTTGATATTTTGAAATTTATAAGGGGTTTGACAATCTGGGTATGTTTCCCAGACCAGGAGAAGCTATATCACCTCCAGCTCCCCATACTCTCTGACATCTACTCATTTAGATTTCTTTCTCAGTTATTTTGCTTTCAAGCAAGAGTGAGGTTTTGCATATGAAGGAGAAGGGTGTGGGAGAAAGGGTTGTTGGAAGTTCCTCTTGCTTTGTCTCTCAGAATGTAATGCTTTTGCACATCAAAGGGAAAGCTGCAGGATTTACTGATTTGGTCTTTGACATATTTAATCCCTCATTGTCTCTGGGGAAATTTAGTGTTTGCCCAGTGCTGGGGTTAGGGGAGGTGAATGACTGACTTGATACCCTTTTTGCCTAAAAATAAAATTATTGTTTGTGTAAGCTTTGGAGGCTGATGAATTACTTCAAAGAATTAAAATGTAAAACCCATTCAATGGTGTTTAATTTCTTTTAGTTTTATGTTATTTTATTGATAGGAAGTGTTTGATTATCTGATTGAAATATTTAGAGCTATGTTTTCCTAATTGTGTTGATGAGATCTTAAAAATTTGCATTTTATTGTCTTGAAGCGTGAATAGATTTATCTTGTTACCCTAATTTGTCAGTTCATATAAGCTTGACCATCATGTGCTTAATTATGTGTTAACATTGATACTGCGAGGAGTTTTGCCTTTGGTTCTCACGTTCTTTGGGAGGAGATTTACTCCAAAACACTCACAATACGTCACAGTTTCACCAGGACTCAGATGAAGTAAATAGTGAAATTTTATAGGCAAAGTATCAAGGTCAAAGTAAAGGTGAAAGGTGGGCAAAGGGAGAGTACTCTCTCAAAGGTAGAGAACAGATCCTTCCTAGAACATTCTAAGAGTTTCGGACCTTTATCCAGGTTCAAGCGTGAGTTCTAGCCCTTTGCTCTGCCTCTGGGCGATTTGGTGAGGATTAATCCTGGAAAAAGGTGGAGAGTGACAGTAACTGAGTTGCTGATTTCTTTCCTTGCTCAGTATCCACAATTCTCTGATTTCCAAAGTGGTGGAGTTAAAACTGCAATGCTAATTCTGTTATAACGACTGTATAATGAATCAGGTTCACCAAAGGGTTAGTCTTGCTCTTTCTGCAACTTCCTTATGCACTGGTTAGAATGAGCCCACAAAATTTATCTCTGTTCCCTCTTTTTTTGACGTGTTGTTTGGTAGGTTCCATAAACTTTCAGCTGACTGGTGGTAGCCACTTTTCGTGGCTTCTATTTTTTTCTCTTTTCTGCTCTTTCCCACTCCTTGCTCATAGTTAACTGCTGCCTAGCAGCCCCACCCCCACCCCAAGGAGTTGGCATGTAGAATGCTAGGTGCCAACATCTTAGTGGTAAGTATTAAGGTTTTATTTCTTTTTCTGCTGCTTTTGAATTTAACTTATCACCGACAAATATAAGAAAATACCTTTATCAATATTTTTGTGTTAGAAAAGACATGATACTGTATGAAGTGACAGTCTTGTCTTTGGGTTCTTGTGTTCTTGGAGAGAGTTTTGCCCCAAGATACTTGTGATGCATCAAGGTCTCACCAGTACTCAGGGAAGGCTAAGTGAGTAGTGGAACTGTATTGGCATGTGGAGTGAGAGGAAAGAGCACTCTCAGGCGCAGAGCATGGGTTATTCCCAAAGGAGCTGAGCCTGAGGGTTCCTAGGACACATGCTCAGTAACCAGGATTTTCCCTCTTTGCTCAACAAGGGAGTCAAAACCACAATGCTAACTTCATTATAATGAGGAGGTTCATCTAAGGAAAGGGTTTGCTCTTTCTGTGCATGTGTTGCCATCCCATTTCTATGGGATTGTCTTGAGCACGAACTACTTGACCACTGTATCTGAATCCGAAGTTTTGATTGGTTAGGGCTATTATGTTATTATACTCAAGAGATATTCCCCCCTTGTTATACCTTCTCATGTCTAAATGATTTCTTGCTTGGGAAAGTACCAGAGATTTCAAGATGTCTCTTTTTTATCAGCCCTGACCATACTGACATCTTTTCTCCTCTCTTTCTTTTGCCTTCCTCCCCCTTTCCCCTTATTCTCTGTCCATGTCTAACTGCTGTTTATCAGACATATGTTCAGTTTATAAATTTATCACTAACATAATCACTGATGATCATGCACATTCAATATGTCTTTATTTGTAAAAGACCAAAACTTCATATTTGTCAATATTTGTATGCATTTTATAAAACATTTTTGACTCTTGAATACTGAGTATTCCTTCTATATCTACTCTTAAGGAACTTAGCTAATTTTTAAAGACATTAGATGTTAAATATTCTTTAGATGTTTAGCAGCAATGATAAAGGAAGAAATTCAGGCAGTCTCTTTGCTATGAAGTTTTCTGAATAAAATCTCTCTTGTGATTTGCATACCATAATATCTTTACAATAAATCCATGCTGTAATTAAAAATACAATAAATATGTATATATAACAGAAATTTATTTGATATTTGGCCTCTAAGGAAATTAATATTCTCTTCTAATACACATCCTCCAAGAACCTGCTAATATGTATGCACACCTAATACTACTATGTACATGTAAAGTGTTTTATGGAATTATTAAATTTTCTTTACATTTGTTTGTAAAATAGAATTTTCTTTTTATATAGACATTTACATTATTTATCACATATTAGGAAAGCTTAAAAATTCTTCAAGGAAGCGGCTCTAAAACACTGTCTTGATAAGCTGTGTAGTATTCTACAGTTTAGAAATACTCCAATGTTTTCATACTTTCCGAATGAATGTGCCTTTCCTTTGCTTTCGGTTTCCTCTTGCACTATAAAGAAAATTTTAAAAATCATACTTGAACAAACTCATCTAATAATTATTCCAGGCAGATATTGTTTTTACAAGATGAGGAGCTGTTGATACAATTTTTAAAAACACATATTTTGACTTTTCTTTCAAGAGAAAATGAACATGTCAGTTACTGCCCAAAATGGATCTAGAATTCATTCTCAATCATTCAGATAAAAGCATTCTAGTGAAAAGATTATATACAGGACATAGTACTTTCATAGACCTAATATAACAAATTACCACAAATTGAAAGGCTTAAAATAGAACTGGAATCTCTCAGCTCTAGAATCCAGAATCCAAAATAGCAGCAGACTTAGCATACTCTCATTTCCTCTGATGGCTCTATGGGAGAAGCATTAGTTTTGTTCAGCTTTTTGTGACTCTTGACCTTTTTGACTTGAGGTTACATCACCTCAGTCTCTACATCCATCATTGCATGATTTTCTCTGAATTTTTTATCAGTTTTCTAAACTTTTCTAATTCTTCTTCTAAGGATGCTGAGTTTATTGCCCACCTTTTAACAAATATGACTTCATTTCAGAATCTTTAATTAATTACAACAACAAAGACATTTTTAGTAGACTCTATGGGATACATATTTAGGGGGGGTTGACATTCAACCAATTATACACTGATATGAATTTTATAATGAGAATTCCAGACTTCAAATACAATGTAGATATGACCAAAACAAAACAGAAAGATACAATGGAAGGGAATGATGCTAGCAGAGAGCAGTGAGTGCTGGAATAAAAAATGAGGAAACACCTTCAGGATTTGTAATCTTATAGGGACGTGTAACATGAAGGAAAAAATGCAAAGAAAACATCAAGATTTTCCTATTTCCAACATCCTTGCTTCTACTGGTTTTTCTTATTAAATAAATCCAATGATAGGCAGAAAGAAGAGCAACAAATACAGCTGAAGGAATGGGAAAGTTAAAGAAAACTTATTACCTCAATCCACGGCTATATGACCCAATACTAAATAAACTATTATTGTATTGACCAGGCAGTCCTTTAACTTGCTAGTACACAGTGAGGGAAAACATGAATTTTCAATTTAGATTGCTGCCATTAAGAAAATTGATGCTCTTATTACACAGATGTCTTTTTTATCCTATGAAAAGAAAGTCCTTTATCATAATATGAGGTTGGTTTGAAGTTATAGCTGTGCTATGATGCTCTCTTTATTTAGGAATACAAGAACATACTGGAAGAAATGGTTTTATTTGTATCTACATGACAAATGTATGAGCAGATTTGGTCATTTCAAGTCTCAAAGTCATGACAGCTTTGTTAGTAGATTTCTCATGGCTGCCATGATGTCTTTGTTCCTCAGTGTATAGATAATAGGATTTAGTGTTGGGATCAAAACAGTATAGAAAAGAGAGATCAGTTTCCCAATGCCTTCAGATTGATTTGGTTTAGGTTGTAAATAAGTGATAGTAGCTGTTCCATAAAATAGGACTACAACTATAAGGTGAGAAGAACAGGTAGAGAAGGCTTTAGTCTTCCCTCTGGCTGATGACAATTTCATAATATTGGAGATAATTTTTCCATAGGAGACAACAATCCACAGAAATGGAACTGTAATAAATACCACAGCAACTGCGTAGACTGCTAGCTCATTCACAAATGTGTTCCCACAGGCAAGCTTGAGTATGGGAGGAATGTCACAGAAGAAGTGATCAATTGTTTTAGAACCACAGAAAGACAGAGAGAAAATTTGGCAAGTTTGCCCAATTACGACCGGAACTCCAGTGATCCAGGAGGCAGCCACCAGCCTGACACAGGCTTGGTGATTCATGACTAGAGGGTAATGTAGAGGATTACAAATGGCCACATAGCGGTCATAGGCCATCACTGCAAGGAGGAGACACTCTGAGCCTCCCAGCATAAGGACAAAACACATTTGTGTAGCACAGGCAAGGAAAGAAATGTTTCCTTTCTGAGTCAAAAGATCCATGAGCATTCTTGGAATAGTGACTGTTACATAACAGATTTCTAAAAAGGAAAAATTACAAAGAAAAAAATACATGGGGGTTTGGAGAGCAGGGTCAATGATTGTTATCAGCATTATGATACTATTGCACATCAGGATAGTCAGATAGATCACCAAAAATATCCCAAAAAGAGTCCACTGGAACTTGGGAATATCAGAAAACCCCAAAAGAACAAATTCCATCATTATAGTGATATTGGATTTTTCTGCTTTTAATTTATTCTCCATCTGCAGACACGGCAAATTCAAAATGATTATTTAGCTTTTTGAATAACATTTTCCTCTTCTGTTTGCTGGGTTAAATGAAGATATTTATTACTCTCTTTAGACATTTCTATGTTTAATTATCTTACTCTGTTTCTGAAAAACGAGTTTTAAACTTCGGAAATGAACTGATGTATTGTTAAAATGAAGTCAATATATGAAATGCAAATATATTTTTATGTTTTGATGCATTGATATCAGAGATAATGAGATTGTCTATTGCTATTTAGAGCTTTTGTATAGGAATGCTATCTAATTATTTTACCTCTATTGTGAGTAAATTTTTGTTTTTGTTTGGATTTTTCATTCTTCTGTATTGCTTGACATATTCCATTGTCTTTCAATTTAAAAGAAATCCCTTAAATCTTTTGTTTAATATTTATGCAGATGAGTTTTTAGTTTTCTAGCTTATAACTCAATGGGACTTTATTTTCTTAAACCAATTGTTCATTATTTAGGGAATAAATATGTAATCTATTATTGGTATATGTATCTCTCTTATTATTTACACCAAATATGTAAAGCATTAATTTTATCTTCCTGTCCAATATTTTCTCTATTTGCCTTAATGAAGAAATATGACCCATTCATCACAATATATTTATATTCTCCTCTTTATAAACATGCAAGATTTTAATCCATTGCCATATAATTCCCTTGTAGCCAAATACCACTGCATTCTTTGTTCATCTTCATAATTTTGTTTAATAAAATATATGTTTTATTCAACTCAATTAATTTTGGTCTGAGCATACAAATGACCAGAGCATATGAGTGTGATCAAATCAAACAAATAACCCACAGTGTCTTACTGTATTTCATATCAGTGTCATCTAATATCACACAATCAATACTGCTTGGCAATTTCCATTGTAATTTATTAATATTTATTCTCCAAACTTCAGAAACAAATAGTATTTCCTTCTTATCAATGCTGCTAAACCACCTTACTTTCTAGTCCTATAGCTACCTTATACATGGGTTAGCCTGAGTAGCTTACTCATTTTCAGGTAAAGATTTCAGAATTTCATGCTTTTCTGTTTGATTCTTTGTATCTTGTTCCTCAAATGTAGAACTATCCTCAACCAAAGTAGTCTAAAATCAAAATTAACTTACCTTTAAGATTTGCATGAATTGTCTATGAGAGCGTAGGAGTATTTTTAACCAGTAAACTTGTAAAGTTTTTCTGTCAAGTCAGAAGTCACTGTAATTCTACATTATTGTTGCTACTTTCAAATATTAACCGCCTTTAAATAAGAAGTAGTATATTCACCCTGGGGAACAGCTTCTCCCGTGTACCAATTTGAGTTCTAAAAAGTCTGCTTCTGTTTGGCAATCATCATTTTTTGTCAAAACCACTTTTCTCTGTAGAAGACCTGCTCTTCCCTCTAGTAACTTTTGGCATAAATCTCCCCCAGTGTGGGGGAATGGATTGGTAACTAATTTCATAAAATAGTTTAAAATGAATTTTATTTAATATTCTTAGTAACTGATGTGCATTATTTTATCCCTACAGATACACCAATTTTTAGAGCATTTATATCTTTAGAAATTCACCTCACATATTATATTAAATGAACATGATATGCTTGCTTTCTTCAAGGCATTGAATGGTAAAAACCCTTTATCAGGCTTGGGGCACTTCGTTCAGAGAGTAACTGTCCTGGAATTAAAATATCCCCATCTGCTGACAAATTTCTAGATGACTCAATCTTTGCTGATTACTTAGGTATGAAGGACAATATCTAACTGACTGAAACACTAAAAAATACACATCTTTGAGAAACTTTATCAAAGCAACATTGGTTTATAACATAGATCTGTGGTACACAACATCACAAGTCAACATCTGTATTAAAACAATAAGAAGAAACATCCCTTCATAATCTATTTCAGATACTCATTGCTTCTGGCAAATATGGAGAGAAAAAGATCATTTACGAAGCTGCAAGTCCTATAGCAACTTTTATTTATAATTACATTGTGAATTCTTTGACTATTTGATAGTGTGTTTCTAAAACTGGAATCCTTCTATTGTGTTTTAACTATGCTTCCTGTATATAGGCCTCTGATACACCAGTTCTCTGGACTCTTCAATGGGACAGATCTTTAGCTATAACTGCTCATGAGAATTGCATTAATATTTTTTCATGTAAGTTTTGCAGTTACTATAAAACATCCTGTATCAGAGCAGTCTTTTTGAATCCTTATTCGAGCATTTAGAAGTAGAAATGAGTATTTCATTATTCAATTAAGTATCACCATCAAGTGACAAAAATCTAAAAATCTCAGCAGAGTACAGATCATCAGTGACTTTGAGAATAAAAAGAAGGATCTTGAACTCAGATTACCATGCAGTTTTGCGGTCAGTGATTATAAGCTAGTTCCTTTCATCTTAAGAGTCTTTCACTCACCATGTCTTAGTTCCTTTTTTGTAACTCTCAGTCAAATCTTTGAATTCAGATATCTGGTAATTAAAGACAGAAAAGAGACAAATCACACTTAATAGTCTCAATACAGAATAGCTTCAATATATCACATACCAGTATGCCATTGTGGAAATTAATCTTGTGGTCTAAAAAAGACATGAGAGGTCTGGGGCATGTTGTTTACTATAAATCAAGAAAAATTAACATAATTGGAGAGCATGAAGCCCTACATAGCCACAATCCTTGCTTTTTGTCATCATAGTGTATTTCATATGTATTTAAATGAAAAAATTAACCTTGATTAAACAATAAAGTTTCAAAAAGAAAATAGCATGCTATAAAACTTAAACCTTCAGATTTGTTTTAGCACGGAATCTGCATAACCTGATGGTTTTATGATGAAAGTTACATATTGAAGCTGTTCTTAAAAGATATTTGTGTAAATGCAAAGCCGTTATTTTCAGAATGCTTTTATTTTTGAATTGGCAACATTATTCAGACATAATTTACATAAAATAACCTATACATTTAAAATAGAACAGGATTTGAAATTCTTGATTAAACTTGAAAGATGTACATACTTGTGAAACCATGCCATGGTTTACCACCATTTTGTTTTTTTCTTCACTATAAAACTAATCCTTTCTCCTCCATTGCACTCGAATTCTCCACTAGGTCTTCCTGAATTCCCTAAATTGCTTTCTACCCCTAAAATTCTATTGTTGATTGACTTAGTTCGTTTTTGGAACCTATTATTATTCAATTTTAGTTTATTCACATGCTTGCTATACGCCACATCTGATATTATATGATGTTGGCCCTTCTTCTGGCTTATCCAGTTAAGCACAATTCAATCCAGGTCAACCCATGTTGCCGTAGACGGCAGACTGTCTCTTTTTGATAGCCGCATAGCATTTCATTGTGTATGTATACGATATCTCCTTTACGCATACATCTATTGATGTGTGTTTAGATTGTTTCCCGCTCTTTACTATTAAAAGCAGTGCTGCAGTGAGCATAGGATGCATATATCTCTGTGAATAAGTGTTGTATCTTTAGGGTAAATACTAGTAGAAGGATAACTGCTTTATATGGAATTTCCATTCTCAACTCTTTTTGGAATCTCCAGGTTGCTTTCCAAAATGGTTGTTTTATTTACACTCCCACCAACAACATATATGAGTTCCCTTTTCATCATATCCTCCCCAGCACTTGCTTCCATTCTTCTGGATGATAGCCATTTTTACAGGTGTGAGATGATATCTCATTGTTGTTTTGATTTGTATTTCCCTAAAGACAAGAGAAGTAGACATCTTTTCATTTGCCTACTGGCCATTTGTCTACCACAAAGCAATGATAATCAAGACGGCATGACACTGGAATGGAAATAGAGATAAAGATCATTGGAACAGAATTGAAAGAATGGAAATAAATCCACAAGTATACAGATATCTATTTTTCACAAAGATGTCCAAAGCTTACAGTGGGGCAGGTATTTCAGTAAATGGTGTTGAGAAATCCAGTCAGCCATATGCAAAAGGTTGAAAGTAAATAAGCACCTTACATGACACACAAAAATTATTTTGAAATGGATTAAAGATAATAGAAGTAAGACAGGAAATCATAACATACATAAAAGGAAACAGTAACATAGTAAAAACTACAGGACATTCATTTAAAAGATGTCTTCAGGAAGTCAACCCCAGTAGCAAGAAAATAAAATCCAAAACACACAATGGTATTACATTCAATTAAACAACCTTCGTATGGTAAAAGAAACTCACATCAAACAAAAAATTATCCCCATGAAAGGGAGAAGATATTTGTACATCATACCATGCAGAGGACTAAAATCCAAAACACAGAATTAGCTTAAAAATGATCAACAAGAAAACAAAAAATGCAATTAAAAAATTGTCAGATGACTCCAACAGACAATTATCTAAAGAGGGCATACAAAAATCCATTTGTTTCAATTTTTTTTCCTGTTGTTTTCAGTGTCAGTTCTTTCAGTTTGTTTTATTTCCCAGTTACAAATCTCTTTAGGATTGGGTTTTGTGCTATCATATGTATTATCACAATCTTTAAAGTTCTGTGATAATCTTTTATAAGCTTACACCTTATCACATTTATGTGTTTTTACAGATTCCATGATTTTCATTCCACCTTAGTGTTATTTGTTGTTGTTCTGATGCTTTTTTGTTTCTTTGTTCTCTCATTTTTGTTCCTCTTTTTGCTTTCCTGTTTATTCTTGTTCTCAGGTTTGGTCAATCTTTGCTTTTGGTTTCTCTTTTTCAGGACCATTATTGAGATTACCTGAATGGAAAGCTGTTGATGAAAAAAACTGATTAACTTTTATTTATCATTAAAGGCTATTATTTCTTCACATATTTGAATAATAGTTTCACAGGGTAGAGTTTCTTGACTGGTAGTTTTTCTTTTTTGGTATTTTGAATATGTCATTCCACTCTCTCTGGACTGTAGTGTTTCTGCTGAGAAGTCTGATGACAGTCTGATAGGTGTGTCATTGTAGGTTATGTTTTCTCTAACACCCTTGAGTAGTTTTTAATTGTCCTTGGCTTTAAACATTTTCCTCAACAAACAAAAACTGAAAGATTTTGCTGCCAAAAGTCCTTGTCTAGAAAAAATGTTGAGTCTGTTTTATCTAATTCAAAGAGAAAAAAATTTCCCCCAAAACTAAGCAAGGTAACCAGCAGGCAAAGGCAGAAAATATAAACTAAAATGGAAGTAGCAAGTCTTCAAAACAGTAAGTACTCTGAATGTGCTGAGATCACCACCTTAACATACACAGAGTGTCTAGAAGGATTAAGACACAAAATCCAACTGTATCTCTTTGCAAGGAACTTACCTAAGATCTTGTGACATAGACTTAAAGTTAAGGGATGGAGAAAGGAACTCCGAGTCAATGGTAAATCTACAAATGCAGAAAATGCTATGCTCATTCAGATAAAATAGATTTCCAGCAAAAAATATAATAAATGATGATGATTGTTATTGTATGATGATAAAGTGGTCGCTAAAACAGAAAATGATAACACAAATATATATGTACCCAGTAAAAGATCAGCCATATATTTCAAGAAAATATTGGTGATCTAAATACATGCATTGATGGCAACACAATAATAGTAGGGAACTTAAAAAATCCACTTTGAGTAAAGGCAGATCATTCAGAGAGAAAATCAATAAAGTAACAAGAATTTTAAAGAGCAAATTATGAGAGATGGAATATATGGATAGATAGACAGCAATATGACATAACATTAGCTCATCAAAGATTATTATAAAACAGTACAGTTATGAAATTCCATGGGATTGGCATTAAGTTCAATTCTAAAGAGATTCATTGTCATAACGTAGACAAAACTCAAAGAATAAACATGGAATATCATCCTAAGGAAAAAGCAAAATTAAACAAACAGGAAATGAAGCCACATGTGCAGAAAAGCAACAGACAGCAAAGGTTCAAGTAAAAGTAACCCTTCATTTCAATCAAGCCCTAATGTGAATGAGCTGAACTCAGCAATCAAGAGACATAGAGGGGTTGAGTGGATCAAAACACCGATCCCATCAATGGTATGCCTACATTAAACTTATATCAGACTCATAGATAAACAGATTGAAAGTCAAGGGTTACAGAAATATCTCAAAGCTACAGTGATGAAAGGAAATCAGGAATAGCAATGTGAATATTAGACAAAACAAATTTTGAACTAAAAAGAGTATTGTGAGGCAAGAATTGATACTAAATTATGGTCAAGGTATAATCAATCAAAATGAAATAACTTTCATCAACATATCTGTACACAGTACAGAATGATCTAGATATTTTAAACAAATACTGAAAGAGATAAAAGCAGAAATTTTTATTGACATTTATACAAGTGGATTTCAATACTCCCCTTTCAAAAATAGATGTATCATCAAGGTAGATAATAAAAATAAAGGACCTAGTTGAGACAATAGATCACATGTACCTGATATACGTACAAGGTGGTGTACCTCAATATGTAAAAGGGAACCTTTTTCTCCCAAGTGTATGTGGAACATTCTCAAGGATAAAGCAAACAAAACAAATCTCAGCAAGTTTAGCAAGACTGAAATTATATAAAGAATTTTCTTTCATCACAAGAGGGTTAAATTGGAAATTTACTAATGGATCAAAGGTGGAAGAACCACAAATATGTAGATATTGAGCAACGTGCTTCTGAACATCTCCTGGATAATTGATAGCATTAAAAAAATTAATTAAAGATGGGTACACCCTGGTGGCCTAGCAGTCTAATACACCTGGGAGCAGTCCCTCATACACCCCAAGGCCCTTGGTTCAAGACCCGGGTCCAGGGAGAAAAACCAGGTAAACAACTAAAAAAAAATTTTTTTTTAAACAAAAAAATTCTTCCTCCTCCTCTTCTTACCTGTCTGCCTACTCACCTTTATTTGTGCCTGTATGTTTCCTTTATAAAAATAATTAATTAAATCTTATCTGTAAATAAATGAAAATGGAGATGAGCTATATAAAAACTTATGGGATTCAGTAAAAGCAGTTTTTAGAGGAAAGTTTATAGCCATGTAAGTACACACCAAAAACCAAGAGAGAGCCCACGTTGAATATTTATCCATATACTCGAGATGCCTACAAGTGGAAGAATAAAGAATTCCCAAAAGAAAGCAGAAAAAAGGAAATAACCAAAATTAGAGGAGGAATAAATGAAATTAAAAACAAAAATACCATCTGAATGATCAAAGAATCCAAGTCCTGTTTTTTGAAAAAAGTAAATGCTGTCAATATAACCCCAGCTAACCTTACTAAGAGAGAATATCCTAATAACTAAAATCAGAAATGAAATAGGTGAGATTACAATTTTCATCACAGAAGCACAAAGAATCTTGAGAGACAATTATGAACACTTATATGAACACATTTGTCAATCATGAAGAACTGGGCCGATTTCTAGAATCCTAAAAACTTGCAAAACTGAATCAGGTGGACACAGACAATTTACCAGATCAATCACAACTGCAGAAATTGAAGTAGTAATAAAAAACTCCCCTGTCAAGAACCCAGTCCAGAAGATTTCCCTAGTGAATTCTACCAAACTTTCAAAGAACTAATCCCCCTCCTACTTAAATTATTCCAAAAAGTAGGAGAGGATGGAAAATCCCCAAACACATTTTCTGTGATGAATATTATCCCGATTCAAGAACTCAACAAAGAGAGTACCAAGAAATTAATCTACAGAAAATATCACTAATGAATATAGATGAAAAATCCTCAACAAACTCCTGGCAAAATACAATTGAACGGCACTTCAAAAAATTATGGCACTTCAAAAAACTGTGCACCGTGCACAACTAGGTATATTCCAGGAATTCAAGGATGGCTCAACATATGCAAACCAATTAATGTAATACACCACATCAATGAAGTGAAAATCAAAAACAATAAGATAATCTCAATAGAATCAGAAAAAGCATCTAACAATATTCAACACCCATTGCTGATAAAAACCCTTGCTAAAAGAGGAAAAAATCATGCGCAACTCAATGTAATAAAAACAATATATGACAAACCAATAGCCAACATCATAATCAATGGTGAGAAAATGAGAGTCTTTCCCCTATGATGTGGAATAAGACAAAGTTTCCCTCTCTCACCACTATTATTCAACACAGTTCTGGAAGCCTTGGTCAGAGAGATAAGGCAAGAAAAGAACATCAATGGAATCCAAATTGGAAATGAAAAATGAAACTATCGTTATTTGTAGATTATATATTATACCTACAAAATCTTAAGGACTCCATGAAAAAGAAATGCTAGAGACTATAAATTAATGCAGCAAAGTGGCAGGATATAGAATCAACACACAATAATCAGTAGCATTCCTATATGAAAATGATGAATATGGGAAAAAGAAATTAAGAAACCCCATTCATAATAGCACCGAGAAAGATAAAATACTTGGGAATAAACAACAAAAGAGATGAAATACCTCTATGACAAAAACTAGGACCTTAACAAAGAAATAGAAGAAACAAAGAGATGAAAAAAATATTCCAAGTTCATGTATTCTAAGACTCATCATAGTAAAAATGGGCATTCTGCCCAAAACAATATATGGGTTTAATGCAATTCCCATCAAAAGTACAGGAACAGTTTTCAAGGAAATGCGGCAAAAAATACTGAAGTTTGTATGGAATAACTAATGGCCTGGACTAGCCAAAGCTATATTAAGAGAATAAAATAGCAATAGCGATATCTCTTTCTGATCTCAAAATGTACCACAGGACACTGAAACTCTGGTGGAGCTTGTGTTGTGAAATACAGATTAAGATGAAATTTCAATTCCCAATATTAATTTTTTTGAATATATATATAAAATGGTATATATATATGTATATAAAATGGTATATATATATATATATATATATATATGCTTCCTCTACTGAACATTCTGCAGCAACCTTCTAAAAATTTGTCTCTTAAAGCATAAATTTTTTTCCTAAATTTGTTAGTTGATACTATCACCTTCCTCATATCTTCTAAATGTATTATTCCATTTTCACATAAGAATTCTGCACTAAATATATGACTTCTTAGTGAGATAAATCTATTGTGATGGTTTTAATGTCTTAGCTACAGAAATGCTTTGTCAACATGTGCGTTACATGTGGCACATTTCTATTTGAAGCAAATATTGTTACAGTGTATGATATTTCTATTTCAGGCAATGGCTGTTGCTATGCATTACAATATCTAATAGATTATACCATATATACACATTTTTTAAAAGATAAAGAAGCTGATTGTCTATATACTCTGCATATTTTTTTTTTTTTCTTAAAGGAATGAAGGTGAATGGAGACAGGCAGGAGGAGAGGAGGAAGAAACATTTCATTTTTTTATTTAGCTCTTCATCTTGGTTTTTCCACCCACCCTGGTTCCCTGGGAAGTATGAAGACTGTGCCCAACTACTACTCCACCAGGGCATGCCACCCTACATGTTTTTGAACAGTCAAGTATCAATAGCAAGCATCAATGCAAAATTGAACTATAGACACAGTTTTTCATTCTTCAAATCAACTTATATTAAGATTTCTCATATTTTGCTGATCTTCCCCTTATTATTTATTTTATTCCAGGAAAATAATCTTTTCCTGAAGTGCACAGACACACACACATGCACACGAATCTACACACACAGACACATACACAAATATCTATGTAAATAAATGTGTTAATAAATAATAAAAATGAGTCTATGACATCAAATATCATCAATCATTCTTATTCAGAGTAGACACTGCACGATAAAGTTTAGAACTAACAGTGAAATAATTTGATATTTATTGCCAAGTATGTAAATGTTCAATTTTATACTATATGTAAATAAATGTATATATTTTGGTATATATATTCATATAAATAGGTGTATACACATGTATGTATATATGAATGGATTCAAATCCTACAAATACTACTTTTGTTTTAATGAAGTAAATTTATTAGGTGACATTTGTTTTTCACTGTCATTATAATATCCTTATACTTCAGACTGTATTTCACGCGATTAAATAAAGGAGTCAAATAATGGAGAAAATTAAAAACACTTTGTCATTTGCAGCATAATAACTGAGGTTGGGTTTCCATAGGCAGCTTTGCCTGATCCAAAGGTAAACATGACTGTCATAAGGTAAGAAGAGTAGTTCGAGAAGGCTTTGGGCCCAACTTGTGTTTGAGGGCAGTTTAAAAACTGTGACGATGATTTTGCCATAAGAGATAAGTATCAACAGAAATGGAACGGTCCCAAACAACGGAGCAACGATGTAGACCATCATCTCATTCAGAAAGTTCTCCCCACAGGCTGACTTGAGTATTGGGGGGATGTCACAAGAGAAGGATGAGGTTAGAACCACAAAAGGGCAGAGAGAAAATCTGGTAAGTCTGTCCTTTCTGGAGGGGAATTCCACTGATCCAGGAGGCAACCACCAGTTGGACACAGAACTTGTGGTTCATGACGAGAGGACAGTGCAGAAAGCTACAGATTGCCACATAGTGGTCACAGGCCATCATGGTCAGAAGCAAACATTCAGTGACTCCAGCAGAAAAAGGTGGCACATAGGTAAAGCACAAGTAGATAGAGAAATTGCTCTTTTCTGGGTGCAGATATTCAAAACATTAAAAAACAAAACAAAGCAAAAAGCAGAACAAAAACAAAAATTTTCTGTTGATACCTTACGGTATATCCACTACTCTTATGTTTCCTTTACTAATAGAGTTAGAAAGCTATCAGAGTGTTTGTACATATTTTAGCTACCTGTCTTCTTCCATTAAAAAAAAGTCTCAGGAGGATGCTAAAGGTGAGGAATAAAGTAGAAACCATGAAGAGGTACATTCCTCTCCTGAAGAAATACTTGAGTTTACTAACAGTCTACAGCACTCAGAAAAGATTTATATTGATCTCCAGTACTCAGGACAGATGCGTCAATTTCGAATGAGAGAATTTCATTTTTAAAAGAAGTGTTCAGAATGGCAAGGAATTTGACATCTATCATATGTGTGCAATCTTAAAAGACAATCAAGATGCACATTCCCATATAAGATACATATTTTTTCAAGTCTATGAATTTATGTGTAGTTTAAATAACTGGTAGAAAATGATAGTTTCAAAAGCTCTTGAAACGGAGCATTGTTAGTCTCTTTAGATTTTATGGTGTGTATACAAACTGTGCGTTCTTTCTATGTCCTCTCATTGTTCAAAAGTCTAGTCTGATCTTTTTGGTAGAGTGGTGGAAAAGTTGTCATCGGTAGAGAAAACTAGTTCTAATTTCCAAGCACTATCCCTCTTAGATAATGATCCTATGGTCAAAGGAAACCACAGTCACCATGGGGAAACTGAGTCAGTGTAGGGTTGGGTAACAAAAATTCAATTATAGAAAAGGGAATTCTTTATTGGGGCCATCACCATATAGATGTGAAATGGTCTTTTTAATGACTCCAATATCAGCTGCTATATTTATGCAACATATTTGTTAAAATATTTCTCAATATGAACATTCATTGTTCCATTATTTTGCTTTAAAATAGTGTTGTCATGAAGATAACATTGAACATTTTTGTATTAGTCTTTATATATATATTCATATGCAATCAGACTTATTTCTTGGGAAAATTATTTAGTAATGATTGTCGTTTCTAAAGATGCTTTGTTTCTTGAATAGAGAATGTTAAGGTAGTATTAGAAAGGCATCAATAAAAGAACAGAAAAGCTATGTGATTTCAATGACAAAAGCTGCAATATATCATGGAGATCTCTTCAGGGAGGAA
The DNA here is from genome assembly GCA_004363575.1 of Solenodon paradoxus. Lineage (NCBI taxonomy): Eukaryota > Metazoa > Chordata > Mammalia > Eulipotyphla > Solenodontidae > Solenodon > Solenodon paradoxus. The sequence goes on along the minus strand of RJWH01004854.1, from coordinate 15,315 downwards.
AAAGACTGATCATTAAAATGCTACTAAAAATGAGAACACATAATAGCTCTAAAAATTAGGAATATAAAAATAAAAGGAAATCACATCATTAATCTACACATAACAACATTATCCTGAAATGCATTTCATAAAATAAGCAAATTAAATATATATATGCCTGTGTATATCAGACAATGATTTTTGTGGAATGTCTCACAACACAGAATTTGGAAATAAATTTTCTCAGTGCCTGCCTAACATCTTTGTTTCGCAGACTGTATATCATCGGGTTGAACATTGGGGTCAGAACAGTATAGAAAAGGGAGAGTAACTTGTCTATTCCTTCATATTGATTAGATTTAGGTTTTAAGTAGGTGACAGTGGCTGATCCATAGACTAAAACTACAACTATAAGGTGGGAGGAGCAAGTGGAGAAGGCTTTGGCTCTTCCTGTCTTTGATGGCAACTTCATGATGGTGGAGATAATTTGACTATAGGATCTAAGAATTAATAGAAAGGGAACAGCAATAAACAAAACAGCAAAGATAAACACCACCAATTCATTTACGAAGATATTTCCACAGGCCAGTTTCATTAATGGGGGAATGTCACAGAAGAAGTGGTTGATTTGGTTAGAACCACAGAAGGATAAAAGAAAAATCTGAAATGTCTGTCCTATCTCGACCGGAGCTCCACCGAGCCAAGAAGCAACCACCAACTGGACACAGAACTTGTGGTTCATGACAAGAGGATAGTGCAGGGGGTTACAAATGGCCACGTATCGATCATAGGCCATCACAGCCAGGAGGAAACATTCAGTGATTCCCAGCATCAGGAAGAAGCACATTTGTGTAGCACAGGCAAGAAAAGAAATAGTTCCTTTTTGAAGGGAAAGGTCCATGAGCATTCTGGGCAGAGTAATAGATACATAACAGATTTCTAGGAAGGATAAATTGCTGAGAAAAAAATACATGGGAGTCTGAAGAGAGAAATCTAATTTTGTTATGACTATTATTACGCCATTACCCAACAGGATAATCACATAAATGACTAAGAAAATCCCAAAAAGATGCCAGTGGAATTTGGGAATATCAGAAAAGCCCAAGAGAACAAATTCTGTGATTATGGTGAAATTTGCTTCCATAATGTTCAAGTGGTTTTCTCTCTATGGATTTCCATTTCTTAACTGTTTTTCTCTCTGATAATTACTTTGGGACATAGGTGTAGTTCTCTATAATTTCTCAGTTTTTTTTTGTTACTTGAATTCTGTGATTCTGGAAGATTTGATGTGAAACCTTGAATTTGAACTCATCTACAAGAGAAAAATCAATTAAATAACAATACTTTACTGCTTTATAACGTTAGATATGCATTTTAAATAAATGAATATGATTCATATCCTATGTTCTGTTTAACTTCCAGTCAGTGTAATAAACGGAATGCAGGTAAACTATATCTCCTAGTCAAGCATAGACTCGGTAGACATTCATTATTTTTTACTCAAGAATTTACTCCAATAAGATCCCTACCTAGAAAGAGTCTCTTTCTAAATATTTTTTCTTCCTTTAAGAAATAAATATATTCTTGAAATAGTTTTGCTTTATTGGTTTTTGTTCTTCTTTGAGTTTAGAATTTCAATCCCTCACACAATGTCGATGAGAACTTTTTTTTCCATTGGTTTATCCTGAGAAAATAAGACTCTGCATTTTCGCTCTCCATTCTAATGTGATTGTGTTATCTATTTAACTGAATGCATAAGCAAATGATGTCAGATATTTTATTCACAACCTTCCTAACACCAACTCTTATACCGTATTATTTATGTGAAATAGTCTATAACCTCAACATTTGTAATCTAGCTATTCCAATGTTTTTGAGATTTTCTGTTAGCTATTATATTTACTGTAATTCTTTGGGAAAAGATTAAGCTTCATCCTCCAAATTAACTTTACAATTGCTTCTAGTCCTCTCTGTCATATTCATCCCATGATGAAAAATGAGCAGGGGACACAAATTTAAATATTTTCATTAACCAATCTGCTTTTCCACATTATTAAAAAACATTGTTTTGCTTGTCTTATTGGTGCATTCCGGTGAAATTTTCCTCACAATATTATTTGCTAGTTATTCCACAAAATATATCACCAACGTTATATCAGCTTCCTTTCCTTTTGAAACTACCTCTGGTATTAATTATGTATTTTCCCCATCATAAAACATATCCTCCATTCAATTCTCCAAGTCTCCAATATTCCAGTTCAGTCCTGGACTTACTATTCATGTTCAGTAAATATGTCTCAGTTTAAAGACTTAGTCCCACAAGCCGCCTAGAGTTTATAAAGTACCCAGTGCTTCTGACCAACTGGTGATAAATTAGGAGGTTCTAATGATCGCCTTCCCATCAAGTTCAATAATTCACAAAGACTCACAGAACAGGAGAGCACTTTATTTATAAATACCAGTATATTCAAAAGGGCATTTGTAAACTTAATGTATCATACACAGATGTAGATGTATGATATACATCTTAATCCTGCATAAGGTTAGGATGCAAAGTTCAGTCCATAAAATTAATTAAAAATAAATAGAGCATGTCCTGGTTGAGTAGTGATTTGTTCAGCTGCCTTCAGCTGGCACAGCTCATGCTGGGGCAGGGGAGAACAACCCAGATCAACGAGAAAATTTCAGAAAATTATAGTGCTTTTTCCTTCTCCCTCTTCCTGTCTGCCTTTGCCTGACTTCTTTTCCATCTGACACTTTGTTTTAAAAAAGTAATATAAAAAAAATAAATAGACTATAACTCAGGAACAGTGAAATGGAAGAGATGTGGAGGTGAAAGTATGAGATTCAAGACCACTGATTTTCCATGCCCATTAATTTCCTAGCACTTTGGTGGATTCAACTCCTGAAGCATGTCAACTCGATCATTTAGGGTTTTCTATGGAAATTTAATTACAGAGACTAAAGTGATAAAGTTCTTGGTTTTTGACAATAGAACTTATCTCTACCTCCTCTCCCCTTCCTGAAGAGTGAGAGGGAAAGTTTGAATCCTCTAATCATGATTTAGTCTTACTTTAGTAGAGCCCCCATCCTGAAGCTACATAGGATTCCTAAAAGATCAATTAACATGATCAAAGATGTGACAGAAGAACCTGTGATGAAAAACAAAAGACACTCACCACTAATGTAGCTTACTATTTTGATTGGCATATTAAAATCAGTATATTTCCATGCTTAGAATATTTTATTATCTCTGTCAGGTATCATAATTGTCTCCTAAAACAATGTAATCTCAAATCTTTCTTTTGTTTATTTCATCAAGGAACTTTTGTTTTAATCATAAATAGTTATGCCATGAAATAACTACCTAACTGAGAAACATGAGCCCTGAAGCACAAGCTATATATATATAGCTTTTATATATATAATATATTTTATACATTTTATATACCTAAGAGAAGACACTTATTTCTATAAAATATATATATATATATATTTTATATACCTAAGAGAAGACACTTATTTCAGCTTCTTTGTCCTCATATTTATTTTTCACTAAATAAAAGCTGATAGGTGCATAAGAAGATGAAAAGCACATGGGTATTTTACTCACTGTTGAGAAGGTCTGATATATGCATAACACTTAAATGAACAATCCCAGCGGAACTAAGTATATGTTGATCAATATTCATGAATTTCCTCCCAATCTGCTTCTTAATATAGCATCTAATTTCTTAAATTTAGCACTGTGCTTTACTGATCATCCATTTTTATTTTGTACCTTTGACATTATATTCTTTAACTTATAAAAATATAGCACAAGTCTCTGCCTTATTGTTACACTGCATATGATTCTGAATTAGTGAAAAGTAAATATTACTACTGGCATTGTATCAGGGTGATTAAAATACAAGAAGAATATGAAAACTAAAAAAATCTTTCATTTTTAAGGGCATAAACTCTTGTAATCCACATTCATATCTATTGAATTCAACTCGATTTTATTGCTAAAGAGCCCAACATTTTAGCATTAAAATATTTTTAATCTCACTAGTATTTGAAAACACTGTTTTATTTAAGCCAGATTCATATGTTCCTAAAGTAAAAGTAAAAACAACATTACAAGTTTAACAAATGTGATCAGACATTTTATTGAAATCCTGCCATATTTATGGTCTGATAGACCAAGTAAAATAAACAATAGCAGGAAGTGTGACAAAAAAGTTGAAAAAGAATATTCCTTTTATGAAACTTATAATTTGGCAGAAATAAATATTTCATGTTTTCCCCAGTGTGAAAGAGATTTGCTAATGAAGTAGTTTGCTTTTTGTTATTCTATTTATAATGTCAGTATTTACTTTTACAATGTGGTAAAATATATCTAGTTTGAATGCAATACGTCAGTTTTGGCTATAATTTGCTTAATTGGTTATTTCATAAAATCAATAATTTTAATATTATAGAGTATTATCAAGTGGAAGATAAGGAATTTTTATATTTCAAATGCTATAAATTTATTAGGTAACATTTTTAATTTAAAATGTCAGAAATCTACAGATGTTTTCTAAAATAATGAATGCTTTTTCAGACCAAAATGCATTCTTAATTTCAGTTGCTTGAATTATTTATTAAAATTCTCCACAAGTTATAAAATAGGCTTTAATAGAAATTGAATCTCAACATATCAATGTTTTATATTTACCTTTTATTTTGCTGATCAATTCTTTATCATTGATTTTAAATATTAAATTGTTTAGATCTATACTGTTTGAAACAAGAATTCAGCTTGCTTTTTAAAGAGAAAATGGTGTTTACCGGGGAAATCCATAGTCATTTCGTCGCTAAGGGAATATCAATTTTCCCACTTTACCTATAAATAGCTAGTTAAATGCTCTTGTTTGCACTTAATTTAGTTTGTTTTTGTAAATAATTTTTTCCATGAGTTTCCCTGAAGTCTCTCCATGGAATATAATTACATACACTTTTCATTGGCCAAATGCAATACAGATTCATAGAATAGGCACAGTTCAATATTATGTTACCTGTGAGAAAATGTTCAAATTATTTTTTATCGATTTTCATCTGTCTTGCTTCATTTTCTGCAATAAACTTGAAATAAAACTATTTAGCAATTATAGTTTATTGACATTATCTAAATACTGTGGATCTGGGGTGACTTTTAAAAGCAAAAGGAAATTCTCTATATAGAACCTACGTGTTACTCAAATTTTGAATTTCACTCAGAAGCATGAGAGTCCCTGAAGAGATGAATTTATTTCATGAAAGAATCCAATAAACAATGATTAAGAACAGATGATTTACTTTTAGATCCTATCTGTTTGTGGAACTAGGGTGATATTCACTTCATACAATGCGTTTAAAATTTTTCCTGATTTTTAAGTTTTGGAAGCTCTTGGAAAGTATAGACATTACTTATTTTTGAAAGAATATTATGAACTGTCACTCTGATAAACTTAGACACGAAAATCTCAGCAAATACTAGAAAACCGAAGCAACGATATAGTAAAAGAATTTGATGCAATGATCAAATGAGATTTATTTAAGGGATGCAAAGATGTCTCAACATGTACAAATCAGTCATTGTGATACACTACATCAGCAAATGGAAGAACAAAAATCATGGAATCATTTCATAAAGTATTTTGCAAGCATCACTTAAAATTTAATAAGAGCATGCTCTTTTGAAGTAGTAGTTGACTGATTGCAGCTGAGTGCTATCCACACTGATCCCAAGGACTCCAGTTAGCCTCTAGGGACCACAGGGAACAATGAAGAAGAACACCAGGTAAAAATGAAATGAATACGTCTTTCTTTTTCTCTCTTCTTGCCTGCTCATCTACTCACATATATTTCTGTCTGTACCTGTCCTCAAAAAAAAAAAAAAAATCAACATATCAACATAATTTCATGGTTAAAAAACACTCAGTAAAATGTGTAGAGAAAGAGTGCGCCTCAACATGATGAAGGCATATATAGCAGCCCCGCAGTCAGTATAGTCAATGGTGAAAAACTGAAAGCTTTCATTCTAAGATTAGGGAAAAACAAGAATGTGCACTTTCCACATTATTACTTAGTATAGTAGTGGCAATATTGACCAGTGCAATTAGCAAGAAAAAGACATAAAACGTATTCAGTTTGGGCTTAAAAAAGTAAAACTATAACTATTTGCATATGATATGATCATATGGAAAGAACTCCAAAAACTCCAGTAAAAAATGTTTAGAAATAATAAATGAATAAGTTAAGAGGCAAGCTATCAAATAAATGCAAATTTAAAAAAAATTCCATTTCCGTATCCATATGCAAATGGATCTGGCAGAAAGAGACTACAGGGAAACAATCCCATTTATAATTGCATCAACAAGAATGTGATAACTTTTAACAAATTCAGCTAAAGAAGTGAAAGACCTGTGCTCTGAAAATTCAAGAAATTGTTTATAGAAATAGAGAATACAAATAATTGGAAAGATATTCCATTCTCATGTTTTGGAAGAACTAACATAGCTAAAATACCCAAATATGGGTAAACACAAACTTAAGCAATATACTTAATGCAATCTCCATTAAATTCCAAGGAAATTCTACATATAAGAGAAGCAAAAATCATGAAATATATTTAGAACAATAACATACCTTAAAATATCAAAAACAATTCTGATGGGGAAAAAAATAGAGATGTCACAGTGCCTGATTAAAACTATACTAGAAAGTAGCACTAAACAAATCAGCATGGTTTTGTGATTAAAGCAGACATACAGATTAATGAAATACAGCTGAAAATCCAGATAAGTCCAATGTACATGACAACAAACTTATAAGGGCATTAAGTGCATCAGTGGGGCAAGGACAGTTTTTTCTATAATTAGTGGTGTGAAGCTAGTACGGCAGAAGCAAAAGGATGAAGGTAAATCACTCTCTAACACTACACACCAAAGTTAATTCAAAAAGTATTAAAGGCTTGGATACAAGGCCTGTAACCGTAAAATAACTAGTAGAAAACAGGGAAAATAAGGTTGGACATTAGTCTGAGTTGACGTTGGAGTTTTGACTCCAATATCAAGGAAAATAAAGACCAAATACACATGGGACTACATCGGATTATGAAGATTCTGTATATTGAAAGAAAATATCATCAAAATAAAAAGATATTCTCCTGAATGAGAGAAGAAATGTACACATTATAGATCTGACAAAGACTTAATGTCCAAAATATGTGAAGAACTCATAAATCAATCTGGTCAAAAATAAGTAGAAGATCTGAATAGATAATTCTCCACCGAAGATGTATAGGTCCCAAATAAGCTATTGAGAAGAATCTCCTATTCTCTTGTTATTAGGAACTTGCAAATCAAAACAGTAATGAGATGCCACCTCACACATGTGAGAATGGCTATTATCTAAAAGACTGGAAACAGCGAATGTTGGTGAGGATGTAAAGAAAAGTGAAACATGCTACATTGGTGTTGAGTCTGCTAATTGATGCAACAATTGTGGAAAACAGAAATTCCTCAAAGAAGTAAGGATCAAAATTTTTCATATCCTGATAGTCACATCTGGGTATTTAGTCAAAAATCACACACACAAAGAAAACACTTATTGAGAAGATACAGACATCCTCTTGTTGATTGCAATAGTATTTACAACTGTTAAGAGTTGTAAACAATGTGCCCAATGACACCTGAGAACATGTGGTGTATATACACAATGGAATACTACACAGACCTAAAAAAAATATAATATCTATATATTTGGGACAAACATGTATGGAACTAGAGAGGGTTAGTTAAAGTGAAATAAATCAGAAGGAGAAGAGAAATACAGGATGACCTCATTTATATGTGTAGTTAAAAGACAGAAAACAAATAAACAAAATGAAAATAACTTGGGAATTGACAATAATACTGATGTTACCTAGGTGAATGGGAATGGTGGTGCACATGTGGGCACAAGGGATAATTTCAGTCTAATTGTCAGAGGTGAAAGACCACTGGAAATTTGGCAGTGGACTTGTTTCAACATCATATATTCGATGAAGAGCGTACCTGAACATTTACATACATATAATTTTGTAAATCAAAGTTGATTCAATTAAAAAGAATAATTATTTATAAAATCTACTTTATTATAGTTAATTAAACCAGTTCTATATCTACATAACTTAGAGGAAAAATTAGATACACAACAATTAACACTGTTAAAAATAAATTATGTTAATTAAATAAAAGTAAAAAAAATGAGCATAGTATCTGATTAGATATTTCTTCATATAAGCCATATATATGGTCAACAGATCCACAAAAAATATTTCAATTCTTGTTATTAGTGATAGGCATATCAAAGCAACATTAACTATTACTTCACACCTCTAAGAATGGTTATTAGCCAAAAACCTGGAAACAAGTGTACTGAGGATGAGGAGAAAAGGGAGCTTTAATACACTGTTATAGGGTATGTAAATTGGGAGCAAATATTGTGGAAAGAAGTATAGCGATTCCTCAAAATATCGAGAAAGTAAATTCCATATGATTCCACTCTCTCTCTTTTAAGTATTCAGTTGAAAAACACAGCAAAATTAAATGAAAGCTATATGCAGCTCCATGTGCATTGCAGCATTATTGTTCAGTATCCAAGACCTGGAAATAGCTTAAGAGTGTACTGACAAAAGAGTAGATATAGAAGATGTGGTATATATACATAATGGAATGTTACTCAAGAATTTTTGTTTTAAAAGATGAAATTCTGACCATTGTAACAACATTTATGGACCTAGAGGGAATTATGCTTAGGGAGATAACTCAGAAGGTGAAAAACCAAGGTATGGTTTCACTCATATGTGGTATGTAGAGAAACCCAACAAATGAATCATATAATAAAAAATACACTAATTCAGTCTGAAAAATCTAATTAGTGCTTACCAGATGTGTAGTGGGAGAGGGGTGGGTAAATTGGGTAAAAAGGGTCAAATATATGATGTGGGATAGAATTGGAACATTGGCAGTAATTTATACTAGTGTATATAGCTAGATGTTGATATACAGTTATATATTCCTTAAACTTATATGTTGTTATGTATTGTTCATTTAATAAAAATATGTATTTAAGAAAAAACTATGTAATTCTTTGCTGCATATGCGCTCATATTTGTTGGCTCCACGTGTGTCAGGGCATCTCTCCTCATCCAAGAAGTCAAGTTGACCTGGGATTATATCATCTCCATGGTATTATCATGATAAGGACTGTCCCTTAGATCATACAAGGGTTTCATCACTTTTCATAGTCCTTATATAACTATGGCTACTTATATTTATCTCCTCAAACTGAATTCCAATATGTTAATATCTAAAACAATATGTAAGTTTATACATTTAATAAGTAAAAAATTGATTCTCCAATGCTGACTGAACTAAATTGGAGCACAAACTTTATGTACACCCACCCTCTTTTTTCCTGCTTTGGAGATCTGTCTCTCATCATTTCAGTTCTCCAAACATGATAGACATGTCTGATCTTATTGGGAGGAGGCTTCCCTAACAGTGATGTAGATAAAACAATAAAAATTAAGTACCTCTCAAGGTTTATTTTAATAGATCCTATACACAGAATGTAATACCACTACATAAGGATATTTACTTACATTTAATAATCTTTTGTAGTGACATAAGAACAAAGTTATATTTTGCTAAAATTGGATATCATTTTGCTCTCAAAATTGTTTATTTTCTTTTTATGCTTTTTTTCTCTTTAATCTGTTCTCTATATGGAAATGTTTATTTAGAAATTGTGTTCTTTAAGTGATATTGTTCCATTGCCTTTGATAATAAATGTAATAAGAATAATTCGGAAGGTGAAAATAAATTAAGGAGCATCATGGAAATCTTGGAGAGACCTGCAAGAGCCTGGAAAAGTGGCGACAGGAATCTAAGAGAATTCAGGATAATGTGGAGGAGAAACGATGCAGAGAGAATAACTATAACTAACAAGCCTTTGTATAATTTTTCACTTTGACATTCAAATTTACCCTTCTCTGCCGTGCTACACAGCTCTTCACCCGTCATTAAGACTCTCTGAGAGCATTTACTTTTTGGCATTGAAAGATTGTTTTCCAGAAGTGCAGTCTGATAATGCTAGTTGGAAAAGGAAACAGAATCTCTGTATTCACCTCAAGAAGGAAAAGGGAGGTAACACGACTGACTTTCATATAGGACTTAACTAATATTTGAAGTCATATGAAGCTCATTATATCTGTTACTCAAATTTATTTATTATTCTTGCCCCTCCAACTTGTATTTTAATCTATACATTTAAAATATCTGTTTAAAAATGATTATCAAGATTTCTAAAGAATAGAATTAATGTGAACAAAACCAGTAGTATTCTAGAAACAGATCTAGTTCTCAAGGAAGTGAGGCTATCTGTTGCCTATGTGAATCCATTGTAAAGAAAGCAGTTGAGGAACCACCAGTAAAAAAACATCCTTGAACCTAGGAACTGTACTTGCCGCCGTTGAACTCAATTCCATCCTTTCTTTACTTCACTTGACCTTATTACAATGCAGTGATGGACTATGAGCTGAGAAAATGATACAAATGCAAAGTTAAAATAAAATATAGTATTTTTCTTCCCCAATCAACTTTTATAAAGATTCCACAAGTACTGCTGATCTTCTTCCCCTTTCCCCTTACTGATTTCAGTCCAGAAATATCATCCTTTCCTGTAGTGCAATACACACACACAAACACACACACACACACACACGAATAGCAATGTCAAGTAATGTACTGATAAGTAAGAAAACTGTTTCCTAGCACTGTACCTTCTGCTAGGAATAATGCTTTATGGTAATATGATGTATAATATTATTCTAAAAATAAAGATGAGTAATTTACAAGCAAGTATAGTAGCTGCACGACTCATCGTGTTTTGAACAAATCATGATACAATATGTTTTGACCGATTATTACCAATGAAAATGCTGACTGCTCTAGATTTTTGCTTGTTAAAATGTTTTCCCTTTGCTGTCTCTTGTCTCTTAACTTTTCTGTTTTCTATATTAGACAGGAAGGAAAATGAAAATAAAGAACTCACTGTCTGTCAAGTGCATCCAACTGCATTCAAGTCTTGTCCAAATGAGTTCAGAAATTTTCCAGGCAGATTTTTTTCAGAATTATTTATTTATATACACTCCTAAAATGTGTATATATTTCAAAGCAGGTAATATTTAACAATATGGTGGCTATATGGATATTCATTATATTGTCATTATATATATGTTTATACTATATATATATATACTTGCTATATGTTTTAGCATTGCTCTATGCTTTTTAGCATACTGACACCTCAATAGACACCTCAGTCCATGTGCACACCCACTGCCATATTTCTGGTTTCCTTTACCAGTTCTTATTTTTTTTTCATTCTTTTTTCAGGCTGAGAAAAAATTATTATTTATTGCATTAAATACTTATTTCAAAAGAAACTACACACACACACACAAACACAAATGCACACACAGACATATACACTTATATCTATTAAAGAAATATGTTGCTATAAGAAAATGTTTCCCATCACTACAAATGGCATGCTCTAGGAATCATGCTTTATAATAATGACTTATCAAGATTTTCTTGATATTATAATGAGTGATTTACAAAGTGTGTATTAGTTGCACAGGCTCATGTTTCAAACAAATCATGGTGCAATATATTTTGATTAATATTGTGAATGTAGATGGTGATGATTAGATTTTTGTGTGTTTGTTGGCAACTTTAGTTAGAAAAAACTTGATACTATTCAGGTAGTATCTACCACTATAGATACTATACAGGTGTTGAGATTTTGCACCTTCAGTATCAAGCAAAATTATAATAGCGTTTGCAGAAAAGTTCCTATTAACCCTTCTATTCAATTTCAATTTATTCTCCTATGTTAAAATTGTTAATATTTCAAAATGTTTTCCTTTTTCTATCTCTTCTACTCAACCTTACCATTTTCTGTATTAAGCAGGAGGGCAATAAAAATAAAGAAATTCCTGCTATCTGTTAAGGGAATCCCACTGCATTCAAAGTTGTCCAAAATATGTTTAGAATTTTTCTGGCAGATTTTTGCCATTAGCATGTTTTCTTTATTTATTCTTTCCTTATGTCTAATGATTTCCATTATATTCTTATTGTTTCTGAAAGTCCAGTTCTTTAGGTGGAGCAGAACGAAATATTTTACTTGTGATTCAAGGTTTAATAGTAGATTTAGTTCAGCACATTCTTTTCTGATATTAAGTACTGGTGATGTATACTGGCTCGTTTGAGTTCTATTGTCTGTATATATGAAGGATTCACTAGAGATTCATGAATCTCGACAAGTTGTAAGGTTAATGGCATCAATATACATAGAGAGTAAAACACAAGAAAAATACCAAATTGATTTTTCTGATATACAGTGGATGCAAATGTGTTATTTGGTTTACACAATAAGATAAATAATACAGACTTATTGTAATAAACCATACATTTAAGTAAAACAAAAGAGCATAACATAATATTTTATTCAGAGATTCAAAATTTCATATTGTATTATTCTAGTGATAATTTTCAATGCATGCATGTTATTCAAATTAATATTGACTGTGTTTTAAATAACTTTAAATAACATGTTATCTCTTCACTTTTATCTTAATACAGTCACCTCTAGAAAATATATTTAATCATATTCCCATAAATTTCTCCTCTATTCTTACTATCTGAAAATGTTTAATAATAATACTTATTTTTATAAAGTTAAGTTTTTGCAATATAGAGATATACAAATATGGTGCTCATTGCCTTCCTTGCTCTTAAAAGATGGTCTTATTATATGGAAATTTCATTTTTGAGAATGAGATAGCATATTTATTTCTATAATTTAAAGGAATATAAGATACAAGAAACTAGAAGAATAATGATTGAAGAGTGATGCAAAATTATGCAAATTTATGGCAAAAACAAAAAATTTATTTCATAATCGGTTAAGAGATATGAAGAATCATACATATAAGGAAAACAGGAGACATTTTATTAATCTTGCCTTTATATTTTTGCTGTAACAGGTGGATGTATTTGATCTCTCAAAACATCTTTTTCATTTTTATTTTTTCACAAAAGTAAACTAACATGAGAAAAAAATTCACGAGTCTTAAAAATGCATGTAAGATCCTTATGTGAATAAGAGAAGTAAGATCAACAAAACTTGTTACATTAGGTTGTATAATGCTATAGAAATTAATAACATATTCTATAATAATTAATATATAAAATGAGTCTATGACATTAATCTTCATCAATCATTATTACTTATTGTAGATCTGTACAATAAAATTACAGAATTAGCAATGGAATAATTTGATATTTGATGCCATGTGTAAAGATTAATAATTTGAAATTATATATACATGTTTATATATGTATATATACACATGCATTACATATACAGATATTTGCATATGTCTATAATGCAGGAAATCAAAGTCACAAGTATTACTCATATTTAGATGAAGTAAATTTATTACATAGAACTTTTTTGCTGCCCTTATCATGTCTTTATTCTTTAGACTCTATTTCGTGGGATAAAACCAATTAGTCAAATACAGTGCAGAAAACAATAGGCACTTTGTCAGTTCCTGCAAAATTACTGGTGTTGGATATAAAATAGGTAATAATGCCTGATTCAAAGAAGAACAAACAATCATACCGTGAGATGAGCAGCTAGAAGACTTTGACCCCACTTGAGTTAGATGACAATCTAAGGACTGTGAAGATGATTTTGCCCAATAAAGTGTCAACAGAAACAGAAGAGTACCAAACAGCAGAGCAATGATGTAGATATTTATCTCATTCAGGAAGGTCTCTCCATAGGTCAACTTGAGTATTGGTGATTCAAATGTCACAGAAGAAGTCTTTGGTGAAGTTAGAACCACAGACATAGAGAGCAAATCTGGCATGTCTGTCTTGTATGGTCTGTATTTCCACCAAACCAGGAGGCAACATCAGTTGAACACAGAACCAGTGGTTCACCACCAGAGGATAGTGCAGGAACTACAAATGACCACATGGTAGTCTTAGGCCATCAAGGTCGAGGAAATAATCAGTGGTTACAGCAGAAGAAAATAGCATATTTGTACAGTACAGGCAGATAGAGAAATTGTTCTTTTCTGGGCACAAAAATTGAAATCCGCCCCCCCAAAAAAAGTTCTCCATTGTCACTTTCTGGTATAAGCATTAATCTTATGTTTCCATTCTAAACAGAGTTGTATAGCAGTCAAGAGTGTTTCTATATACTTTAACATTTATCTGTCTTCTTCCACTCATTTAATTTCTACATTGCCATCTTCCTGAACAGGACTGGCGGTGTACTAATGTATTTATCCAGATGCTGACTTTCAATGACGTACAGTTTAAATCTAGATAATGATATGATGCCATGTGTTTAAAAAATTATTAAAAAAATAATGTACCAAACAACCATTGTTAAAAATAAAGTAGTTACCACTCTCGAAAGTAGCAGAGAGAATAACACTGCATTTCCTTATGAAATTATATGATCTACTCTGAAGACGTTAAAGGGCACAAACAATATAATTTTGTTTCTCATAAAGACCATTCCTAGAGCCTCTCTATTTTGTATGATGCAACCTGACAAAGTGCCAGCAAGACCCTAAAGGGGAGGAATAAAGTAGAAACCATGAAGAAATACATCCCACACAAAAGAACTACTTGAGTTCACTATAGACTTAATTGTTTTGATGAGCAGTACACAGAACACAGACTTTAATTTCAAGCCAGAGAATTTCCTTAATTTAAAAGAAATGTTCAGCATGAAAGGAATTTAAAATCTACCACACACGTGCAATCTTAAAAGCTTAATCAAGATGCACATTCCCATATAGGACATATTTTTGAAGACTATGAATTTTACATATATATTTAAATAAATAGTAGAGGACAAAAGTTTCAAAAGCTGTTAAGATAGCACATTGTTAGTCTGTTTAAAATTTAGTTCATCATTTTATGGTGGTATATTAGCTGTGAATTCCTTCTATGTATTCTTTCCTGATCAAGATCTACTCTCATCTTTTTGGTATGGTGGTTAAAAGTTTTCACTGACAGGAAAAACTAGTCTTAATAACCAAATGCTATTAATGTTAACTACTATCCCAGTGGTCAAAGGAAATCACAAAGAGAAAATGAGTCAGCATCGGGTGGGGTGTAAAAATAGCATAGATGGAAAAGGGAATTCTTTATTGGGGACTGTACCACATAGATGGCAAACGGTCTATTTAAT